>SNQJ01S0119170.1:0-27393 GCA_010110895.2 Picea sitchensis
CACGTAAAACACTGGTGTACTGTGTATGTGTATGATTGTTCATTTGTTCATTGATTATTTACTCTGCAGTTATTGGATAATAATGCTTCATTGATATAACACTTGGATTATATGGTTAAATTGCTTTATTACTGATTCACCCCCCCTCTCAGTAATCCAACAGGTTGCGCCCCACTTGTTTTTCCTTGGCCTCTTTCTTCTGCAACTTGTGTCGTCTCCTTTTTCCCCATCTGTGGATGGCTTCCTGTCCTTGTTGTTGTGGGCATTCTCCTCGGTCATTTCAGTACTGCGTTGCTCCCACTTGGTTGGGTTCGCGCTGTGGCTATCCTGGTATTTTCATCCAGGCTACCTGTTCGGGCTGACGATCTTACTTCGGTCATATCCTTAGGCTTGGAGGACTGCATTGTGCCTCTTTTAGTGGTTCGTTTCGCTACTGGTAATTGCCACTGCGCAAGCCAATATTTAATGGTCCATTCCACGTCCTTTTTCATGACACAATACTACATCTTGAGCCACTCCTTCTTAGGATCCCTCGTGAATTGGATCCATACATGATTCCTGGCTGCCTTGAATTTGGCTATCCCATATTTTTCTTGTGCTACCTCCATTGGTATGCACCACATATTTGTTGTGCACTGTTGGATTTCATTTAGCAGCATGGAAAACACAATTTTGGTTTTCTTGATATATCTTACTATCCTTTGCCTACTAGAGGGACTTGTGCCTGGCTGCATAACACTTTCCCATTATGTCTAGGAATGCTGAGAATTTGGGCTCCTGCCACCCTACCAATGCTATTAGTATAATTAACCAGGAATAATGGAACTCAGTTCCATTATCATGTCACGACAGTCTATTAGAAATTGGTTCAGTAGGTATGACACCTAGATGAACATGACTCTCTTCGCGCACTATGTGGCTATGGAAATAGTGCCCACTGGTGCTTCCTCTTTGTGAGATTTCTTCAGTATTTTACATGCCATTAGTTTGCCCGTGAACCTTGTCGTGTTGTCATTAATGTCCTTAATGACAATCCCTCTATTTCCCCAGGTAGTCCCAAATTGCGCTTTAACTTGTTCTTCCAGATCTTTTTCACGTACTTTATTATCTAAATACTCTTCAGACTATGTGCTGAATGTGGGAAGTCCTATGATCTTGGAAATCAATGCCACATTGATCTACACCGGTCTATCCATCCATAGGATGCTTATGTGGACGCGGGTGACTAGTTTTTTAATGCAAAGTCTGACATTCTTACTACACCTGAAGTGCGGTATGTCCAATAGATTCATGATTCCTAAGTTGTAGAGCCCCGTGATCCACTGCGCGGGCTCCATCATGGGTCGAACTAGGGGTCCAATTTCCCCCATGTTTATCAAGTATTTCTCCTCGGCCAAATATAGAAACTTGTCCATTTCGCACATGTTGTGTTCAGCGTACCTCAGCTTAGGTACCTTTCCCAGCATGTCATCGACAGTGATGACTGCGTCTGGGAGAAAAGGGAGGGTAATCTCCATGGATTCTGGTGTTTTTCTTTACTGGCCCACAACAGATGTGCCTGCCTTTGTTGCATCTGTGTCTTCTTCCTCCCTGCTGAACTCTGGTTGGTAGGTGATTTCCTCCACCAACACTTCTTTGTGTTCCTGGGACTGACGTGGTCCCATTGTTTCATCAGGCTTTGCAGGCATCTCAAGGTTAGGGTTTGAAATTTTGTTCTGATCCCCAGAGATCTGCCCTATTTCTCCTTGCTGTGTTGTGGGAATATCTTCCTGAACCTATGTTGAACTAATGGATTTTGGATCCGATGTGGTAACATCCTCCAACTCGACCACATGCTCAGGTTGTTGCATTCTTTCCTTCCGCCTTTGGCCCTACCGCGTAATCTGGACGAATTGTCATGTTGCGCCAAACTTGGGTGGAGTCATCCTCTCTAAATTTCACAACCTTTCTTTCTTTTTCATAAACTGATAACTAGGGAACATAATATTTTTCTCGCTCTGAGTTCCAAATTCGCTAAGTCTTGAATAACTTTGTGCTTTCCACCCTTTATAGAATTGGTCATGTTCATTTTTCACTTTTTTCATGCATTTGTGCCGACTTCAATTTTTACTTTGTGTTGTCTTCTTATGCTTGTCGCGGTAATTACTGCGCACAACTTTTTCCGATGTTTTTTTATTTTCTTTCTTTTCTAATTTTGCATTTATTTTTCCTTCTTTTTCACCTTTTTATTTATTTTTATCTTTTTTCTAGCCTCCTCTCTATTATGATAAACTATGTACATGATTTCTTACTGCCTTGTAACTTTTAAGTATTAAGAGGTCGACTTTCCCTATATAGTTTCAGTCGACTCATGTTGATCATTCCTTTTAGTTCTATTCCTGCCAGATCCTTTAGCTATATTGATCCTCCATTTGTGACAATATTTACTTCATAGGGCCCTAGCCAATGCATTCTAAATTTTCTAGGATGTTGAAAAAATTTACTGTCATAGAGTAAAACTAGGTCTCCTTCCCTGAAACTCTTCCTCTTTATGTGTCTATAATGCTAGGCTTTGTCTCTTTCTTTCTGTACTTCTTAGTGAAATCCTGCCAGAATCCTATCCTCTTCCATTTCCATTAGTTGATTTAACCTCTCCTTTGTTGTGCCTCTTTATGTCATGTTGGTAATTATTGCTACGCACAGACTGGGTACCATAAATTCTAATGGTACTACTGCTACCTGCCCATACACCAATATGAATGGTGTATGTCCTGTCAAATTCTTACAGGTGGTCATGTATGCCCATAGTACTGCTGGAATTTTCAAGTCCCAATCATCCATGTTGACATTGCAAATCTTAGTCAGAGCATTCTCCAAGATCTTATTGACGGCTTCTATTGTTCCATTTGCCTAAGGATGGTATGGTGTACTCTTTTGGTGATAAAATTTGAACTCCCCGGTCATAGACCTGATAGTACTATTGATAAAGAGTACCTTGGTCACTCATCAAAATTATTGGACATCCAAATATGGTGATCACTTGCTCAAACAAGAAGTGTGTTACTGTCTCTGCGTTGCAGTCTTTGACGGGTGTTGCTTCTGCCCATCTTGTTAAATATTCTATTGCAATTATGATATATCTCACTCCTGACCTTTTTGCTGGTGGATTGATTGGTCCAACAAAGTCTATTGCCCATTTTTCAAATACCTGTAGAGTTACTTATGGTCTTAGGGGCATCTCATCCCTTTTGTTGGGTTTCCCACCTCTGACAGACATCACATGTCTGACAATATTCCTTAGCATCTCTATGGACTGTTGGCCACCATAATCCAGCGCACAAAACCTTCTGCGCAGTATCTTTTTTTGCATAGTGTCCTCCAACGATACCTTCATGAGATTCTGCCAAAATTATAGGCCTTTATGGATCTAATACACACCTTCTCAAAATGTTGTCTACTCCCATATTATATAAGTGTCCTACAGTAAGTTGATAGTCTGCAGCTCTGACTACCAGATTTTTCTTTTGCACAGTGCTGAAATATTGTGGCACAATCACTGTACTTAATTATTCAATAATATCAGCAAAATACTCATCAGCTACTTGTACTGAAAATAGTTGCGCATTAGGGAATTTGTCTTCCAAGTTGGTGGGTTCTTCTCCACTAATTACCCTTGATAGGTGATCAAGTCCTGCATTCAGCTTCCTTGGTTTGACTATCACTTTGAAATCAAATTCTTGGAATAACAATATCCATCTACAGATCCTCCCCCCCAACACTGGCTTGTTGACTAGATATTTGAGAGTCGAATGATTTGTGAACATCATAAAATGTTTCCCTATTAAATAGTGCCTGAACTTCTGAAGTGCATATACCATGGCTAGGCCTTCTCTTTCTGTGGTGTTGTAATTTTTCTCTAATTTTGACAATTTTCTTCTTGAAAAGACAATAGGATGGTCTAAATCCCCTGCTCTTGGTTGTGCCATAATTGCTCCAAGTGATATGGCTGATGAATCTATATGCACATGAAATGTCTTTTCCCAATCTGGGAATATTAGGATAGGTGTTGTGACCATTTTTTATTTTAAGGTGTCCAACCCTTGTTGGCAGTCTTCATTCCATTGAAATCTCATATCCTTCTTTAGCAATTTTTCCATTGGCGCAGTGATATACGCATACTCTTTTATAAATTTCCTATAATAGCTTGTATGTCCCAATGTTTCTCTCAACTAGCGCACTAATTTTGGTGGTGGTAAGTTGACAATGACTGCAATCTTAGCAGGATCCACCAGTAAACCTTGTTTACACACTATATGTCCCAAAAATGCACTTCTTGGTATTCAATGATATCTGACATTGCCTGCATCTTTCCAACATTAACCTTAACACTTCTACATGGTCCTTTAATAGACTATACAAATTCCAGTCATCTAGATATACATATAAAAACTGATGTATGAATTCCTTAAAAGAAACTATGAATTATCTTGAAAATATGGTTGGTGCATTCTTCAACCCAAAAGGCATGATTTTGTATTGGTAGGATCCCCATTCTATAGAAAAAGTAGTCTTATACCTGTCTTCTGGAGCTATCTTGATCTGATGGTAACCCAAGAATCCTTCTGTAAATGAATATGCTTCTTGGCCTCCCACATTCTCTAAGACTTCATCTATGAAAGGGGTAGGAAAAAGGTCATGTAAGCAAGCATCATTCAATTTTCTCAAATATACATAGATCCTTATCCCCCCTTGTTTCTTTTCTTTCACTACCATAGGACTTATCCATTCAGTTTCCTATACTGGTTCTATGATACCAGCTTCCAACATTTTGTCAATTTTTGCCTTCATTTGTTGCTTATACATTGGGTTCAGTCTGTAAGGTCTCTTCCTGACAGGTATTGCCTCAGGTTTGAGAGGTATCTTCATCTCTCCTAGCTCTCCTACTATTCACTTCATATCTGTAAAGGTCATTGGGAACACGTCACTGTATTCACGCAACAACTCTGTTATTCTTTCTATTGTTTGTTCATCCCAATAGTCTCCAATACTTTTCATTTTAGGTTTATCAGTTGTGCCAATGTTGACTTTCTTCACCTTGATAGGTGTAGAAAATACTTATGACTCCAACTATGGACATTCCACCTCTCTTTCTCCAATTTCTGTAATATGAATACTGCGCGGGTCATCTTCATATGGTACTTCCTCTTCAACATGATAACATGATAGTAGTTATTTGACTGTTTGTTTGTTCTGTTGTTGGTACTCTATCATGAGCTCAGCGTCGGGTTCATCAATAAATATTACACCTTTTATCTTCTTCAGTGTTGAATCAATGTTGGGGTTCTCAAGTTCAAATGAGAAAGTTACTACAAAGTTATGTTGTAATGTTGTCGATTTAGTAGTACCTCTACGCATCTCCTGGTCTACATACCATTTTTATGAGATTGCTTCCAATGTGTGGATGAAATGATGAGGCCATTCTTCTGGTGGTGTCATCCTCCATTGTGTCCTGCACTTCTCCAAGTGTTATGCTGGTGTCCCTTGCCCATCATACCTCTGCATTTTATTGCTGCCTTGTTCTGCATCGAATCTAATGCGCAGTCATCGCTTACATTGGTACCAGTCCTGAATTGTTTCTTTGTGCACACCCCACCATCTTGCAGGTGTATCCTTGAGTGAAATATATAGGGCTAAGAGCCTCTGATTATCTAATACATCCTCTTCATATTTGGTCAAAAATTCCTCTAAGTCATTTATCCCATGAAAACTGGGAGGTTGTCTTATCTTTGTACCAACCCATCTTACTGCGCAGTCTATTATTGCACACTTCTTGTGGAGACTTCATTTAATATCTATTTCCAATTTTCCAGACTTGCATCTGAGTCAGAAGCACATGACATGATCCTTCTCCAGCTAAGTACCCCATCTCCAGTTGGGTTGACATAAACTTCTTTGTGCGCAATGGTTTTGTACAATTGGTTGATTTCCTCCAGATCTAAACAAGTGGGTTCTACAAACCTTTCTCCTTCTGAAGGATATAATGGTGCAATGCCTCTATACTCACCTATTGAAATGTCATTTTCCTTGTCTTCAAGTTTATTATGGCTTGGTTATCAAATTCCCAATCCATTCCAAGCAATGATGGATATGGTTTGTTCCATCTACAATCTCTATTACTTCAAAGTTTTCCTTAGTGCACACTCCATCCAAATATACTATCACACCTTTAAGCCTTCCAATTGGTAGAACTCTTTGTTGATTCACTTACTTTAGCTAGACAAGTGAATAGACAAATGTGGGTTCTCACATACACTGCCATGTCTTCTTAGATAAAACATTTACCTTAGAGCCTAAGTCTAGTATAATATCCCCCATATTCAAATCCCCAATGTTAGCATTAAGTCTGAATTCCCTGCTTGTCCTCCTTCTTGTATGGAGGTGATTGACTGTTTTCTACTTTAATTTCCCCTCTACCTCTATGTTACATCTTTCTAGCAGATTTTTTAAGACTTTGACAGATGATGGATCCTTTAATAACTTAACACAGTATTGCAAAAAAAATCTTATGTTACTTACTTGTTTGACAAGTTGTGCTTCAATGGTGTGGTCCATTGATGGATTCATATCGTACATTGGTACGTTCTGAGTATGATGCGCAGCTAATGTTGACGTAACATATTGTTTGAGGAACTCCTATTTGGCCTCCTTGAATTTCTCCTTTTATTTCTATTCATCAAACTGCTTCTGTGTTTCAGTGTTTTTCTTCACCCATTGGTGTTGTGTTGGATCTTGTCTTACTGTGTCAGATCTTGTATTGGCTCCTCCTCACGTGATTATGTTGATATTTCTTCCATCATCCCTGGCTTCTGCAGAGATCCACTAAACATTCTAGTTGTTCTGGTTACTCTTTTATTGAATCTTTCCCAAAAGTGTTGGGCATTCCTTTGTATCATGGTCTGTTGCGCAACAGTACGTACATGTTGCTGGTGGGAGTGGAAATTCCCTTGCATACTTTCCTGGTTGTTGGCAATTGTGGCACACTATTGGACCTTTGCCTCTTCCAAATACTCCTCTACTTCATCCTCCACCTCTATATCCAGCTCGATCTCCTCATGGGGCACTGTATTGAGGTGCCTGGTTATAATGTGTGGGGTTATACTATGGTTGCATGTTGTTATATTGTGGTTGCACAGTGTTGTATTGCGACTTCACATTGTTGTATGGAGGTGGTACCTAGTTCAACTAAGGTGAAGCTTGCCCTATCATCATTTTTTCTTGCTCACTATGGGTATCTGAAGTTTTTTCTCTCATCAACTCCATTTTCCTACAATATTTATCATCATGACCCACTAACTTGCAAAAATTGCAGTATGAACTCTTGGGTACTGTCTAGTACTTCTGCATCATTGGAAAATGATATGGATCATTCCCATGTGTCTTACATATCTTGCACCATGGTCCTCCTATTGGCAATGGGTTTGGTACTCTTGTTTCCATGCACTGCACGAAAGTTGGACATTCATTCTTATGGTGACCTTCTATCCTGCATGTGGTACACCAAACAACTTCTCTTTTCTATTTTCCTTTATTCTAGTTAAGGCAACCCAACACACAGAATGTACTGCACAGTCTCACCTAAGATATCTCTATGGGTGACTACAAGGCTCAAGTGCTTGCAGTCTAGGAAAGAGTGGGGATCTGAGATTATAATTGATCTTCTTCAGGGCTTGATCTGATTATTCTCTCTATTATTCCTAAGATTCATTCATGTTTTAAGTCATGCATGCATTCTATTAGATCTAACTGAACCATTCATCCATCCATTCATAAACTAAATACTGACAGAAGGTAAATATATAATAAAAAACACACATAACACAGGTTTTACCGTGGTTCACCCCCTCCTAGGCTACATCCACTAAGATTTGGCTTCTTAGGCTCTTTTATTAGGTTTGCTGCAAAATATGGTGTTGTGCGCACTATATCTCCAATCATACAATAATGAGAAAGGTTCAACAACCTCTGTGAGGCAGACTAGATCACACCAGGCTCCTCAGCCTATGATATAACCCTCAATATATAGTTACATGACTCTTGTACAGCTCAACAGCTTACAAAATCATATCAAACTACAATAGTCAAATTTAATTAGTATTCTAGTCGATCCCAATAGAACTACCTCCTCCAACTGCGACCTAGACCTCCTAGGTTCTTATCTATACTAATTAACAAGCTTCTTAGTTGTTACAATCTCTTACCAAAACCCTAACCCTAACATGGTTAGGTTTTCCTACTTGCGAACCTTCATGATTTCCTCCTTTGCATGTGGCTTTCCCTCGCATGTGTTGCTTTTCCTGCCACTTGTCCTCCAAAATCTAACCTTACCTTACCAAAATTGGTATTTCCTCAAAATATGCCTTCTCCCAACACCAGTTGAATGAGGCCCCTACATTTGCATAGAAATAAATTAAGAGCATATAAGACGAGGGTAAGTGGGTGGCATTTGATTCCCCATACAACCTGCACAACATGGCCACCATATATTGGTAGGGTCTTCTTATATCGGTTGCGGGGTATTGACTCTTGGGACGATATTTGGACTACTTGTCTGCTTTATACCATGTGGGGAATAAATCCTTTGGCGTGAGCTCCAATTCACTAAGGAGATAACCATCTATCTCTTTTTTTTCCGGCATCAATATGGTAACACTTAGCTAAATTATCAGGCATGAATGAATCTATCGACTCTTTTATTTCATTAAAGACGTACCTACTATTTACTTCTGCGTTTTTCAAAATCCAAGAAATGGCGTCTGCACAAGGGAAAACTGTTGGATGTGTTTCCACTCTGAAAATTAAAGATTTTATGATGTTTTAAATTTCTAGAGCTCACCTGGGTCCTATGCTTCCACAGATAAGTTTGATTTCTTGAACGTATAACATACTTCTCCCCATTTTAAGGTTTCTTCGTCTCTGTCTAGACGTCCTAACGTATCATCATATATTGCCCTAACACTTTTTGTTTCTACTATTTGTTGGGAGTTGCTAGATGGTTTAGCCCCTGCTGGTTTCATTATTGTTTTATTTCATGGTGACATGTATGAACCTACAGAAATGATAAATTTGGAGCATGTTATTTGAAAATAGTTAAATGATCAAAACAATAATAAGGATTAATGAAAACCAGTCATGGCCTGTTTTTTCTCGTAAATGTCAAGTTAATAGAAAACAATACCTAGTGGTGTTTTAGGGCGAAAATATTGGGCATCAACCTGGAAAAGTAAAATCGTAGATAAACAAAACATCTCTCTTGATGTAGATCGAAGGAATTATGAGTATCTGTTCTGAGCATATCGGGGGACTTATTAACAACTCCTCTGATCATATCGGAGGGGTTAATAACAACTCCTTCGAACACATCAGAGAAGTCATGAGTAAATTCTTCGATATGTATTCATAAGAGGTTAGCCAAAGTCTTGGGGTGCTCGAAGGACTTATAAGGAACTCCTATGATCGTATCAGAGGATTTAATATTAACTCCTACAATACGATTGAAGGATTCATTCCCAATCACTATGAAGGTGTGTGGAAGAGTTGAGTTCAACTCTCCCGAGCATATCAGAGAATTTAGTAGTAACTTCTCCAATATGCTCGAAGAGTTACTAAACAAGTTTTTTGAATTTCGTTATTTTGATGTGAACATAAAGCAACGATCAGGAGCGCTATGGAAATCTTAGATAAATAAGAGTGGAATGTTTAGGGCTTGCACAGGGTGAACCGAGGGGTTCTTGGATGGATTTGGGGTTTGCAGCTGCCAAATGTAGGGATAGGACGGATTCTATCACAGCTTAAGAATGGGGAAAAATGAATTGTTTGCATACTCCATAAAAAATGATGAGTTGAGGATCAGTCTAAGACTGGTGACAACCATGAAGGGCCTAATGAGGGTGAAGTGGGGAATATTCGGCAAGTAAGTTATGGTTTAGGGAAAAAACAAAAGGTAAGAAAAAAAAAATGAAACAAAACCTAACCCTGGCTTAAAGAACAAGAGAGAGGTAG
The DNA here is from genome assembly GCA_010110895.2 of Picea sitchensis. Classification (NCBI taxonomy): domain Eukaryota; kingdom Viridiplantae; phylum Streptophyta; class Pinopsida; order Pinales; family Pinaceae; genus Picea; species Picea sitchensis. Next base: position 10,039 of record SNQJ01S0119170.1, read on the forward strand.
GTAAACTTACTTAGCTGGTGTTGCCACATGTTGGGAAAGTATAGGGATTTGTTCAAATGACGTTCAACTTAACTCCTTCATTCTACTTCTTCTTTTCAATTTCAAGTAGCCAAGCAACAATGGATTAACCCCATTTCATTTTATAACCTCCTGGATAATAAGTAGCATTTAATGCAGTAGTTAGGTCGAAGGATTTTAAAACAAGTTTTCCAAACTTGTTCGGAAGAGTTAAGGGTAACTCCTCTGAACATATCGGAGGAGTTGTAACTCCTCCAATATGATTAGAGGGGTTCTCCTCAACTCTTGCAATAAAAAAATTTTATCGGAACAATCAACAGGAACTCCTCTAAGCTGCTCAAAGGCATTTGAAGTAGCTCCTTTCAGTTGTTCAGAGGAGTTTGAAGTAACTCCTACAAGTAGTTCGAAGGAGTTGAAAGTAACTTTTCCGATCAAATTTTAAACTTCAAGTTTTATTGATTTCTCATTTTCCAAGTGAAACATGAGTTACCAGAAGAATCCTTTAAATGAAGAAGGGACTTATGAGGTTTTATATTGAGCTTATAAAAATAAGGAGGCTCCATTTTAGGGAGGTATCAAAAGAGAAAGTAAAATGGAGATTTGTAGTGCGAGTCACAACATAGTGCTAGGAGCAGAGAGTGTTTCACATATTCTAGGTAGATTCGAGAGAGGTACACATGGAGAGGCCTCCCAGACGATGTAGGGTTGTATAGAGTATACGAATTGTCAATAGAGTAGGTCAGGTCACACTAATTCCATAGGATCGATGCGGTCATTGGTCATTTAAGGGAGAGAATAGGAGAGCAGGTGGACATATCGCATTACAGTTTTACGGAGGGTACAATGGACATATAGTATGTCTATGGTGATTGACCAGTTCATGCACTTTCTAGTGATATATTCTAAGTATGGGGAAACACAGGTGATAGAGATATCTAGTGGAGAGATGTCTAGAGTCCATGAGCAGCCCAGAGAATTGTCAGCAATCAGGAAAGAATTGATTTTCTAACATTTGAGATCAAGTGCGGAAATGAATTTGCAGGTCATGACTTCACCTGGATGCCTATGCAAGATACTATTCATGGTAGTAGATTCAACCCTTACAGGTATTTTAGTTGGGAGTACTAAGGGAGGAGGAGGCAAACTAGGCACGATGGTCGGATGATTATAATCAGAGTGTCACAAAATCAACATGGTGGTATCTTTTTGAGATTATCTTGGGACCCTGAGATTTCAATATTAGACAGTTCAACAACTAACAAAGAGGCGAGATCCAATTTTTTATTTCATGAGATTGGTTCCCTAGTAGAATAGTTCTTTGAGGGGTTGATCGAGTTGTTGCAATATCGAGTTTCTCTACTCATCGACAATATTCAAGAGATTTCTTATGGTGGTACCTTGCTAGATGACACATTGAGCAAAGGACACTTCACATATTCTAGGGTGGTTTGGGACCCTAGTATCATTTTTAGTTTCATTCTGGTTCAGTCAATGGAGCATCAAGTTATGATGGAATTTCTTGAGGAAAAGAAATATTTGGGAAGGGAGGATTGTAATGTACCCATTTTTGGATTCCCCTGCTTTACAATTGGAGGCAACCTTATGGGTTTGTTTCATCCTGGAAAGAGGAGTAAGTAAAGGATAATAGCAGGATTGGGTGAATTGGAGGAGTTATATGAACCCCATCCTAGTGCATTTACCTTATTTCATCATCAGGATCACTTCTGCATAGTTCGTTCTTGGTTCTATGGCATTCCGACGATTTCCATAAATTAAGATTATTATTGGGTATAAATTAATTAAATGCACTAAAGGTGTTATTTGGGTCGTATTATTGGAGGGAACACCTTCATGTAATAGCTCGTTGAAATCAGGATGAAATATATAAAGGTTGGGATGATGAGAAAGGGGATTCTGGCATCCGGGAATGTCTTAGAAGCTAATTAATCACTTTTCAGCACTAAAAAGGGGCCAAAAAGGGCTATAAAGTGATTTTAATCCTTAAGTGAAAATAAAAAAGGAAATAATGATCATGTTTGATTTGTTCAAAAAGGAAATAATGGTCATTCTTGATTTGGTCAAAAAAGGGAAAGATTAAGAAGTCATGGAAGAAGTATAAAGGAAGGGGTAGCACTTCACCTTCCTCATTATGTTTTTTGGATTGCTCTTGGATACAAGGTTTTCATTAGGGTTTTGACAAAACCTTTCCATTGTAGTTTAGTTTTGGTGGTGCAATATCCACCCTAGCTAGAAAAGGAGGAGGATCCATCCTGGATCTTCATTGGAACTTCATCTTGTGTTTTGATTTCAATTTTGGGTTGTAGTGATTTGCTTGGAGGGGTTGTGGAACTTGGAGGGTTTGATCTCATCTGTTGAAGACTCCATGGCATGATTCCATGTTTTTATCTTGTATTGTGTGCTTTCCATTAATGTATTGCAACTGCCATATTAGTCATTGGATTGTTGTGTTCATAAATTCATTCATAATAAAATACCACATATCGTCCCTTCTATTTCCGGTGTATTTGTATTACATGCAATATGTTTGACAAAATGTCTATTAGTCGAATACATGCAAACTATTTGTGAAAATTTGTCAACCAGATTAGAGCATCAAGAACACTTATTGCACAGAAGGAAATAATACCCCAACCCATTCTATTGGAGATATTACATATCTTTCCATACTTGTAAACCAAGTCAATAATGAAGGGGGCCCAAATCCTTCATCTCAAATTCTTTACACAATTCATTTTTCAACCCATCGTCATTTCCAGTTAGAATAATATCATCTACATACAAAACAACAATAACAATGATATTACCATCACACAAAAAGTATAGATTAGCATCAACAGATGATTTCTTTACTCCCTTTTCTTGAAACCACTCATCAATATGAGTGTACCATGCATGAGGAGCTTGTTTAATACCGTACAAGGCCTTCTTCAATCTACACACAAGATCTTCTTTCCCATGAACCTAAAATCCTTTAGGTTGTTGTATGTATACCTCTTCCTACAAGACACCATTTAAGAAATTCGTCTTCAAATCCATATGGTGAAGATTCCAATTATTACTAGCAACTAAGGAAAGAACACTCCTTGTGGTATTATACTAGGAAACGGGGGAAAAGGTATCATCATAATCAATATTAGGATTTTTACTAAATCCATTTGTGACAAATCTTTCCTTATACTTCGAGATGGAATCATCAACTTTATTCTTCAATTTGAAGATCCATTTGCTTCCAATGACTTTCTTTCCTTCAGAAAGTGGAACTATGTCGCACACATAGTTTATGTTGTCATATTCTTCCTACATAGCTTCAATCCACTCTCTAGAATATGAAGCTTCATCAAATGTACTAGGATCATAATCAATCAAGTCACTCATCAATGCAACAATATTAGCTTCATACCTTCTAATTGGAACTCTAGGTCGTGAACATCTCCTGGGAGGAGACACTTTTGGCTTCTTTTCATCTTTCAATCCTTTTGCTAGTGTCTTTATCCACATAGGAAACTCCATGGTTGTTGCTTTATGTTCCTCATTATATTTAGTCACTTCATTTGATTGATCTTGTTTTATGTCATCGCTTATGACATCTTTACTTTTCTTATCTTCTTCTTTATCACTGGATTTTGGCACATCTGGCTACACTTCAATACCAAGAGTGTGAGATGTCATTCTATAACAAAATTAATCTCAAATAACATCCCTACAAAGTATGGTTCTCCTTTCACCAGGAATACAAATTCTATATCCCTTATGATCATCACCATACCCAAAAAATACACCTCTTTTGATGGTAGGTTCAAGTTTTGTTCGCATATCTGAAGGTATATAAGTATATTCTAGAGAACCAAACACTCTAAAATAATCAAAAGGAGGATTTACTCTACAAAATGCATCCTCAGGTGTAACTTCCCTCAATGAATTATAATGACACATGTTCAATGTGTACATAACATTAAGACATGCTTCTTCCCAAAGGAACCATGGCATACCAAACTTCTCCAACATGCACCATGCAGTTTCAACAATGCTCATGTTTTTCTTTTTTTCTAGTCCATTTTGTTGAAGAGTATAGGGAATACAATACTCCCTCTTGATCCCAGACCTCTTACAAAAATAAATAAACTCATGAGATTTCTACTCTCCCCCATTGTCACTCCTTAATATCTTGATGCTACGACCTGTTTGATTTTCTACCAAGGATTTAAATTCACAAAATTTATTAAAACACCTCACTTTTATGTTTCATGAAATAAATCCAACAATTCCTAGTAGCATCATCAATAAAGGTAACAAAGTACAAGTATCTAGAAATAGAAAGATTACTCATTGGTCCACACACATCATAGTGAATAAGGTATAATGGTTTCCTCACAATTTTCTCATCATTTGTGAATAAGGGATATCTATGATGCTTTCCCATGGCACAAGAATCACATACACCTCCTTTGGTAACATTAAATTTTTTACGTTTTTAACCGAGCATAATAAAATATATTTGCGAGAAAAAAATAATACACACAATCAACCATACACTTAGACACATAATTATCCTGGAAAAAACCAGCCTAATAATAGATCTATTATTTACCTTGACCTAAATTTGTTAAGCCGGGCCAAGTGAGTTATCCACCACTCACCTCCAAGACACTTTAAAATGGAGCCTTACTAGCTTTATAAAGGCTTCTTCACATGCATTCTCGGGCATACAAAACCATAGGCCATCAATACCATGTGTTGATACCTAAACCACTTTGACTCATTCCTGAGTCAAGGTTAACCCTAACAATGCTCCCTTTAAGCCTAACTTGGGGATTCCACATGCATCCCCTCTATCACCTAGGTCTTCCTCCTAACTTTACCAGTGTGTTACCAGGGGTATGCATTCCTTAGAAAGTCTTACAATGATATGCCCTTTTACATGCAAAACAATTCTACTACATTAATTATTTTTATTTTTTTTTCATATGTCTCATGGTGACTACACCATCACCATCCATTGCTACATCCTCTCAATTTTCCATGCTCATGTTTTTTCTCATCATCCACTATGCCTTCTTTTGTACATGCATACATGCTTATAATTTGTGTCCATATAAAAAGAACCCATATACAAAATTACATGGGTCATCAACCGTTGTAACCGCTGGTTCTATAGGAATTCTCTTCACCTACATGGTTCATCAATATTGGTCCCAACTTCATGTGTTGAAAGATCCATCAAAATAACAAAAAAATTCTTATCATATACAACCATCATAGTATTTTATCTATAGATACATGAATATATCCAATCTTTTTGAAGCATCCAAGTAGTTGGTCTACAACTACATGCTTCTTACCACTCATTGAATGCATAAGATTAAACTCATGAGATTTAGTTGTCTTCACAAGGGCCATGTTATTTCCTCCAATGAGTACCATTAACAGACTAGATCTCATTCACAATTGGAGGCATCTTTTGCACAATCTGATCTATGCACTAAAAGATATTTCTGTCAACTTTGTAGATCCATCTTCAGATAAACACCTAGGCCACTTTCTCTAGAGAGTCTGGGCCTACCAGAATCTGATACCACTTGTTTATTTTTTAACTGAGCATGATAAAATATATTTGAGAGAAAAAAATAATACAGATAAGCAACCATACACTTAGACACATAATTATCCTATAAAATCCCTATCGGGAAAAACTAGTCTAATAATAGATATACTATTAACCTTGACCTAAACTGGCGAAGTCAAGACAAGTGAGATATCCACCGCTTACCTCCAGACCACTTTACAATGGATCCTTACAAGCCTTATAAAGGCTTCTTCACATGCATTCTTAGGCATACAAAACCACATGCCACCAATACCATGTGTTGAGACCTAAACCACTTTGACTCATTCTCGAGTCAAGGTTAACCCTAACAAAATTGTGGCATACCTCTTGCCATTTTTTGGACTTTCTTGAGACTGTTAAGGTTTAGATGACCAAACCTCCTGTGTCGAAACTCTACTAGTGATCCATCATCATGAACCAACACTTTATGTTAAACAATACCTGTAATTAATATATATTGACCACCATCTCAGAATCCATTTCAAATCAACTTATTATCCTTAAGTTTATTGACAGTACATCTGCTTTTGCTTAACTTAACATCCATATCTTGGTCAGTAACAACACTTACTGAAAAAATATTCTTTTTAAGACCAAGAACAAAAAAAAACGTTCTTAATAAGTGAAATACCTTCTCTTAGCATTCGAATAAGAATTGTGCCTATTCCTTTTACTTCATGGGCTTGATTATCACCCAAGAACATTAATTTTTCGGATCTGTGTTACAAAAATTTTTGCCTCACTCCATGCAACTTGCTTGGATGGCTTTCCATTTCCCTATGCAGACTTGAAGTTCATTTTTTGTTCCTTCCAGATCCAAAAAATCATATTTTTCCACATATACGTGCCCTATCAGTTATACAACAAGCGTATACACATGTTTCTCCACTACAGCCCACGTACATCAGGTTTCATGCTCAAAATTAAAAATTATGTTGGGTTTCCATGCCATGTCACGAGATCCATGATCCTTGACCTTCCATTACTGGAAATGCTCTGACTCGATCCTTTAGTTCCATTTGAAGGCTATAAATTGAGCCATATCCAAGCCTTGATAGAGGAATTCAATTTTGAGAGCAAAGGCACTCCGCAAAAATTTCACTTTATATTGAGTTTGCATCCCTTTGTCTTTGAAAACCTGAACTCGTTGTTCATCCCCCAAGCTCTTCCTTCTTTGTGACAGAGAACCTCATTAACTCCTTTATATGAGATTGCCTTTGGTGGAGGATTGAAGTGGTGGAGGCCCAGCTGGAGGGACTTGGTTTCTCAGTTTCGATATGTGTCGTTGCAGAAGTTTGTCACCTATGTACTTCTGTTGATTATTTTAATAGAAATACTCTTTTCTCATCCAGTTTATATCTTGCAAATATTTGAATTATTATTCCATGGGCATATTTGTTATGTATGTTAATGGATTATGCTAATATATATGCTAACATTATATATTATCACCTAATCCTTGCATATCTTGATTGTTGAGGACAAGTTGCATGTATAAAGCTTTGGGTCACGTGCTCAAAAGTGGTCTTCTTCGAACGTTCGGATGACGTAGGCTCTTAGCCTTGTCTTGTTAGCATTTAATTTATATAACATACTTGGGATTAGAGTTTATTTCTGCATTTCATTCCATCTGTTGTGGTTTACCCCTTTCCATAAAGATAATTTCCTCGTAACAAAATTAGATACCATACTGGGGAATGATCTCCTTTTTTGGGGTTTGGAGTGTTTTTCTCCCTGAGTGGTTCTCTGTTAACCTAAGTTTCCTTGTTACTTGACAACCTTGTTTTTACCTTGCATCTGAGTTTTTTGGCTTAACCCTTGCCCTGGCAGTGTTTTACTGGGTATACGTGGTTTTTCCCTTGAAAGACACATATATACGCGAGTTGTCTTCCTTTAGGGATCTTATATACACGATTTGTACTCAAACAGTCGTGTACATCATCTCTTTGGTCTTGATGGCTAAGTTTGGAGTTTGTTGGGTGAGTTTGGTTGGTTGTTGAGTCTTCTTAGGTCCCTGTCCTGACTGTTAAGTGCTTATAGAGTGATAGGAAGCCTTTTTATTGTTGAATTTTCGAGCATTTTTCTTTCTTATCATCTTTTTCATTGGTTATCCTTGCACATTGGTTTGAGTGTTTTCTTCTTGGTGTCCTGCTTGTCTTGTCTCTTTTTTCTTGTAGTAGGGCCTACCTGTGAATTTGTTATTCAGTCCTTGCATTTTCTTTTCTTTATATCAAAAATACAAAAATATTTTCTTATTTACATTATGACATTTCAACTTTTGATTACATTGCATTGATTTTGACACATGTGGAGATATTGCTTTTCATTGAAATTGTAGAGATTGCATTGGAAAAATTGCATTTAGAAGTGTTATCCCCTATCCTAGGGATAACTAAGGAGATCATGTCTCGAGGACCATAGGTCCTAAACATGGAGTGTCGAGAGATAAATGACTTAAGCATGGCCCCAGAGGGCCCCTCTTTTCTTCAGTGCAGTCCACATATCACCAACAACATTATTCATCACATCAACTTGGTCCTAAAGTGGCAGTGGGTCTCGCCCCACGAGGTAATAAGTCTAGGTATCATGGTATGTATCACTCTGATATTTAAAGCACTTGAACATGTTGCATTGAATCTTTCTGGATTTCATAAGGTTTTCTTGACTTTATGCTCTTTTCCTTGTTCAAACCTGGGAGGGTCACATGGTTCCCTAGTAAGTTGGTTTCCCTTTAGGATAGGTTGTTACCTAGTGGATCTATGAAGAGTCATCACCCGCTCCCTCCATCATTACCATTTTCCATCTTTATCCCCTCCATCTATCCACATTTTTGGGCATTCAGGAAGGCTCCACTTAGAAAGGGTTTTACCTTAACTCATGTGAAGAAGGGGATAAAGTCCTAGGGGGCAATGTAGCTGGAAAATGTTAAGAGCCAAATTTAAACTTCAATATGTTTTCCCCAGAGATCGTCGAGAAAGCACTGAAACACTTCTCAACAAGAAAAGGGGAACCACATATGAATAAAACACTCAAGGAATTTGTTGGTGGATAGGATATCTCATCATGAGCCGACCTATCATGACCATGAACATGTAGTGGTATGAAACTACCACCCAACTAGTCACCAGGCTAGGGTAGTGGCTCTTGGTTGCATGGCCAAGAGAAAGGGGGTCTCATCACGATCTAGCCTTCTCATTTCCATTAAATGTTTGTGGGTGACACTGCCACTAGATGGTCACCAAGCCAAGGAAATGGCCATCAACTATTTCCTTGCAACATGAAGAAACAAAGTTAAAAGAAGAAAGAAAATATCAAAATAATAAATGGCAATCAGTGGGCTTGGAAACATTTTCATCCATGACAAGGTGCATCTCACCCTCAACAAAGGCACCCATAGGTGAGTGTTACATTTCCTTGATATCACATGCACCCCATGCCCAAAAATTTTCCCCTCACCATCTCATACACTTGCATTATTTGGATCAAGCTCCATTGGGTAAATGACCTTGAATTAAGGGAGACTAACCGAATAGGACACCCTAAGACCATTCCAAACCCTAGACTTGTCAAGTTGCATAATGTTTTGAGCATTTGTTAGGGTTTAGGGAGGTTTAATGCACATTTTTGGGCATTTTAATTATTATATGTGATTTATGTATTATGATGCCTATGACTTATTGATCTAGAATGGATTCAAAGAAGGTTAAGATAACTCATAATGCACAGAAGGAAATCATAATGCTCAAAATGGCTTTAGTAGGGAACAAAAGGGAAAAAAATTCAAAGTTCCTAAAACTCAATGAAAATGGCATAATCATGAAGATTGCATCACAATATTTCTAACGACGCAAATAGCTCGTCAAACGGAGTTACGGATCAAAAGTTATAAGTGGTCAAAGTTAAGTCAAACTTGGTCAAACATGCAAAAGTCAATGTGACACGTGGCACCACTGCAAGGGTGACACATGGTACAAGTGAGTTGGCAAGATGATGTGGCATGGAAGACACATGGACATGTTCGGTGATGACACATGTCAACTTCATTGGCAAATCATATTGTGACAATTGGCAGTTTTGGTGGACCAGTTATACGGTGCCACATGACCCAGTCATGGGCTGCCATGTGGCACCCCTCCAATGGCTGGAATGTGCAAAATTTTATTTGACTCCCCAAGAGTCGACCTTGTGACCTCCAAGTAGCCCTAAGGCCCCACGCATCATCGCTAACCACTACACCACACCTTGATCCTTGTTTGTCATATGGTTCAATTATTATTTAACTATAAAGTTTGTGCTAATGCACCAAAAGAGGGGCTAGGCCTTTGGCCCAACCCTTGATTACATATTGTACCACATGACCATAAGGTTCCACCCGCCTGGGGGCTTAACTCAATTGCCTCTAAATTTAGCCTTTCCTCCATTTTCGTCGCCAATTTAAACCATCGCTAAACCAACGCCAAAATCTTCACCATAAGTTGTAACCACTTGAAAAAAGGGGAGGCCCATGGGATTGGACCCCGGGACCTCCACCAACTAAATTCTTAACATATCCTCCACTAACTAGTCCACCAATAACCACATTTATTACATAATTGTCGCCAAATTGTATAAGAAGGGCTTTCCGCCAGTGCATTCAGACACAAGAAAGCACAGAGAAGGGGTAGGTTGAGCACATCCATACAATATGGATTTGGGCACAGTTTTCCATATTTTGGCACTGATTTCGAGATCTGTCATTCATTAATTGCAGGAGCAGTGGTATGAAATCCGAGGTAGGTGTGTCTTGGGGGCCCGAAAGTGTCCGACTCGGATTGAGGCATGGAGACAGTCATTTTTAGGTAAAACGATGCCACAAACGCAATGGTGGTGTTAGTTTTCTGATCTGAACAAAGCTTCTGTGGCTTGACTCCAAAATGAGGTATACTTATGTATTTTCCCCAATTCTTTTGTGGAGTTAATAAAAAGACCTACCCATTTGAGAGCAGGACCCGGAGACGTAGTCCACCAGGGACGAACTCCGTTATCAAGTTCTTTGTGTTCATATTGCATGATTGTGTCTCTTTCATTTTGAGATTTTCCTTCTTTATGGTGTACTTTTGTTTATGCTCATTTTATGCAAATTCTTTAATAAGTCACCTGACGAAAAGATCCCGGATCACTTATGGACCCCTGGAGGGCATACTTGTTATCTTTGCAGGACCTTGCCCGGTGAACAAGCACATGGAGAGATGACTAGCTCAGACCTTCATGAGGGCTCAAAGCCCATTTGATGGATGTTGAGACCCCAACCAGGGGGAAGGATGAAGATGAAGGGGTTCTGCCAAGAAGAAGAAGGATGTTTCCTTTGGAGGCACTTTGGTGGACCTAGACCCATGTGATTGTTACTTTCCCACTTGAAAGTTGGCCTTTGGAGGACTTGAACAGCACCCATGTAGCCATGGACGTTTCTACATGCAGTGGTTGTCACCTTCGAGGTAATCCTGAGGTTATTGGCATGTGTGGGTAGGGTTTTGACCTTTGCAGGCCCAACGTTTCACTCCCAGAGCCCAATGTTCCATGACAGAGGTCCAACGTCACCTTAGAAGGGCATGATGTCACCCCTAGGAGGGTCCTTAAATGCAAATTTATTTTATTTTGTCCAGAATTTAATTTTATAAGAAACTGGCCAGGTCGGCCTGTCTTTTTTGACCTAAAAATTAATTAAGGTCAAATTTTTGTATAAATAAACAAAAACTGACATTCATTTGGAGGATAAATCATCACACGCAAGTGGTTTTCTGAAAATTTCTCCCTCTTTAAGGGTCATTGGCCGAAATAACTAGTGCGCATCTCTTGGGAGAGCTTCATGGTGGTGTATTTTGGCATTTTTCATGGTGGAATGGTCTTCAACTAAGGTTTGACTTGATTATTCTTGGTGAAGTAAGTAGAAAATCTGCATTTTGATTCATGCTATGGATGTTTGTGGTAAAATTTACTTGTTTCATGTCTAATATTATGAAATTGCTTGTTTAAACCCTAGGGGAGAAACAACAAATGTTTCTTTCTCCCAATAACTCTTCTACTAGCTTGATCTTGCCAATTATACATTTTATTGGGAGTGATTATTAGAGCCCTAAAGTGATATCTCTCTATTAATCTCATTCTAATCAGCAAATAATTGTCTTTCAAAAAATCTAAGGAATGAAGGTACGCTAGGGCCTAGAAGTGCCTACTCTCTAGCAAAACATCCCTTAAACATTAAGATGCTTGAGGCATTGAAGTGCCAACACCTCTTGCATATGCTTCTTCCCTTAAATAATAATTATCATTATTTAATTTCCCAAGTGATATTGTTACTACTATTGACTCCATAAAACCCTAAAAGGCACTGATTTCTATACTTTTGTGGATGAATGAGATCAAAACAAACTTTCAAACTATCTTCTTGAAACTCTCACTAACATTGACAACCATATTGATGTTTCTATAATTGATTCTATAGCCTTTATTTAGCAGCCCTAATCAGCATACTAACCTCTAAAACTAACCCATAAATTTGAACTAGCCTAGGTGTTATCATCCCAAGGCTCTAGTCTTCCTTTTGTTATTGTTCTAAGTGAAAAATTCTGAAGTTGTTTAAGGCTGATGTTGTTGTTGTAACTACTATTACAACCATCGTTTCAGCCCCTTAACAGCCCTTAAACTATCCATAAATCCACCCAACATTTGTATTAGGCAATTTACTATCAATATATACTACAATGTTTGTCTAATTGCTTAAACTAAGTACTTTTTTGAAGTGGTTTTGTTGTTGCCATAATTATTATGTTACTGTTGTTGCAAGTTTTTTGAAAGCCTATTGAAGTCACTTATTGACTTGTTTTAAATCTTCAAATTGTGAGTGACAAGGTACTATCAAATTTTCAAAGTCTCTATATCCTTTTTGTCATCACAACTTGCAATTTTTGGACATGTTGTTGCTGCTATAAACTCTATCTTTTGTCTATACATGAGAGTCTTTAAGTAGCATATTTATATATTGAAGTCACTGATTTGAAACATTGATATCATTTCTTATTGCTAATGTTTGTTGTTTCATTGGTAAAGGGCAGGTACCATTCATTTTCTTTTCCTTTTTCCCCGTAAAACTTTACCAAGTGATTTCTTTCCTTGAGTGACCTAGAGAGAGGGGTGGGTTTTACCTGTTTTTTTTACCCTTCATCAACCAACTAGGTCTTGGGACGTCTCCCTTGGAGTGAGTTTCTTCTCCTCCTAAATATAAAGAGGTATCCTATTGGGGTGACAATGATAGGACTACCTCCGTGTTACGTCAATCTAGTCCTACTTGCCTTTAGGCTTTGGGCAAGTATAGATTGTGCGATAACAAGAAACATACCATCTCTTTGAAATTCAAGACTAGTATTAAGCAATGTTTTTATATTTGCTTCTTTTTATATGTTGAGTCGTAATACCATCAATTTCACGACCAAAAATCTTGAGTAAGAAGAATCCATTAAAATTAATGTTGATTAATTAAAATTGATTATAAACGATTTTATTTTTCAAGGTACACAAACAAGTATAGGACATAGGGCCTTGGAATAGGATTTTGTGAATAAACTTCTCCAAGGATATTAAACTAATAATATGTGTCTGACAAGGCAGTGATGAAACCCATTGTGTAATTAGTGATGTTGGGAGGCTCCGCTCACACCAGAGTTAAGCACGAGGTCGCGCAAAGTTGGTTGCAAAGATAGCCCTCTAATACCTTCTTATCGTCAGATATATTTCTAGGGTTCTATTCATATTTGGGGGTCTTACTAGTACCTTTACCTCTGTGAGAGGTGGTTCTTTTGATATTTCGGGCTTTGTTACCCTACCCATATGGTGGACTGGACTTATGACTATTCGCCTGTATATTGGTTATATTGTAGTGACTCTAGTTGCTTGACAAAGGTAGCCACATAAGTTACTTGCAGGGGTTATTATGTAGGAACCCTGAGTCAGATAAGGGTCAAAAAACACACAAATTTTATGGAGGATTACCTCTCTGGGGGGATCTGACCGACTGCGTTGTTAAGCCCACGAGAATCCTTATATCTGACTCTAATATCTCCACTCTATTAAAGGGAGTCTCAGGACCCTCTTGGGTGAGGCATACCTACTTTAGTTTGGGAGGACCCTTTCAGCCATTATACATTGCTTGTGTGTATTGGCCTTTTTCTTTATTTTGGTGTTCTCTTTAATTATTAGCTGGCCTTAGGATTTTGTATTGTGTCATGAGTTTTTGACTGCTATGGTTGGTGGAGCCCCTGTGACTCCCTCAGTTAGTGCTACCCATCCCATGGTCTCTACTCAATCCATGGGGATGAATCCTTTTGTATTTCCCAGTGGTACGTTGAGTCACGATTCTCAGTCAATGCCTTGGGCCTCTAATCCTTTCTCTTTTGGTATTCCAGACATGACTTCGCACTTGTCATCCTTTGTCTCCTTGTCTTATGTGAATCCTAGTTTTTGGTATGGGGGCATGATTCCTCCTTATTCTCACTTTTCATTTGGTTGGGGTCATATCCCTCAACCAACTCCCATGGTAGGAGGTTGGACTCCTCCTTCCTCTGTACCCAATTATAGCTTCACTTTTCCAGGAGAAAGTGCTCAAATGTCCAGTCCTTCTACTTCTTATATCCCTTCCATATATCCTTCTTCCACTGTGCATGTTCTTAAGAACACTTTTCTCATGGAAAATCCCCCTTTGTCCTCTGGTGTTCCATCCGGAGGGAGTCAGTTTCACAATATGGGAAATTCCCAACATGGAGTTTCTTCATTGGGGGCAACGTATATAATCCTTATCATGTCGCTTTTGTGGGCATGGTGCCCTTACAACCTTTTATGAATCAGTTTGGAGGAGGATAATATCCTACCAGGTAGGGCCATGGTGTATACCAGAACCCTTCTTGGCCCGCAATATCTCATAACTAGTATTTCCGGGGACCATGGTCTCTGATGCCGCAACCACTCGCTGCAAGTCATGCTAGAAGCAAAAGTCCAATCATTGCGATTCATTCTGGCATTAAGTCACCAACCTTTGCAATTCATGTTGGAGACATGTCACCAGTCACTGCAAGTCATGTTGGGGGCATTGATACGATTGAGAAGTCTATATGTATAGGACATAAGCTCAATTTCCTTTGTATACTTTGCAAAGTAGATCATCTAAATCGTTTGTGCCCTACTACTATTGTGGTACAAGAAGCACGGTCCTTGTCTGATAACCCTTTGGGTTTTGAGTCATCTTTGGTTTCCAAAATTCTAATCCTTCTTTGTTTTATACAGCGGTTGTGCCGATGCATTCTTCGACTGACACCTCTCTTATTTTGAGGGATGATGCATCCTTTGACCATGTTGTCTCACATCATGTTCAACCAGCAGTCATGTTGATGAAATCTTCGACCAAAACCACTCCTCTTTTGGGGAGTGATGCATCTCTTGACCTTATTTTCTCTCATACTATTCAACCAGTGGTTGTTCCAATGCAATCTACGTCCGACAACACTCTTATTTGGGTAGTGATGTGTCTCTTGACCTTGTTGTCTCACATCCTATTCAACCAACAGTTTAAGAAGTGGTTGTGCCAATGCAATATTCGGTCGCTATCACTCTTCTCTTGGAAAGTGAAAAGTCTAAGGAAGTGACATTGTTGATGCAATCTTCAGTCAATCCCACTCTTCTTTTGGGGGGTGATTTGTCTTTCGACCACGTCCTTAGCATTTCTAGTTATTTACCTTATAAACAAGGGAGAATTCCGCTCTCTTCTAGTATACTCCCTCCAATTCCTAGGATGGTTTCCTTTGATTGGAACGATCTTGTAGAGCCTCTCCTTCCTTCTTCTGCACCCTTCCAGATAATGTGAATTCGTTGATATATTGTAGATGAGGGATCCTCTGCAAGTATTTGATCCTCCTCGGCTTGGAAAGTTTTGGGTTATCCCAAGATTGTGTCAGCTACCTTTGAGTTGCTGACTTTCGAAAGAAGCCCTTCACAAGAGCTCTGTTGGAAAATTCAGTGAACAGACAGCGAATGCTTGTCATTGATGGCAACAGTGAAAATGACAGGCAAACAGAAGACAAGTTCAGAGAGGTGAATGATCGAAAGCAGTGAATGATTGAACGCAGCGAGAGCCGTTAGATTTGGTGAAGGATCGCTGACAGTTGTCAGATCTGCAGAAACTGCGGGGGAGATAAGCCTCGGGAGCAAGAAGAGAAGTCCCGACAAGCATCGGGATATCGGCCATTGGGAAAGCGGAGTTCTCGAGGTCGTGTGCATTGAGACAGCAGCAGTCGCGAAATCCTGATGGGATTTGGACCGTCCATTCGTGTGGACGCGTGGCAGCGATCGAGCGCCATCGGGAGAAGCTCGAGAGGAGGCTTCATCGGATAATCGGGGATCGGGACTTTGAAATGTCCAATTCACTTGACAACAAGAACCCCAAAATCATGATATGCGATTTCACAATTTAATCGCAACCGTTGAATCGAGAGTGAATCCAGACCGTTGATAATAGCTCATGTCGAAGTTTCGCGAATCGCGATATCAAGGAGACAAGAACACAATGCAACAGAAATTCTTAAATCGCAATATGAAATATCGTGCTTCAATCTTAGCCGTCAAGTCAAGTTCAGATCTGGACCGTTGATCTTATACCATATCGGAGTTTTGCGAATCAGGATATGGTAAGGCATGTAGCATGAATGTTGAAAACGCAAAATGCGAAATCGCGAGTGAATCTGGACCGTCATATCCAGAAATGATCAGGACCGTTGATCACAGCCCGTATCGGAGAATTGGGGATCGAGACTTTGTAATGCCAAAATCTCTTGACATCAAGAACTCTGAAATCGCGATATGCGATTTTGCGATATAATCACAGCCGTTAAAGTTAGAAGTGATCTGGACCATTAATTCTAGTCACTATCGGAGTTTCGGGGATCAGGATTTGTCAGTGACAAAAACTGTGATCGCCAAGAGTGCCGAAATCGCGATGGGGGAAATCTCGATTTGATCTGAACCGTTGGATCAAGTATTGATCGGAGGGTTACTGTTCTATCTCACAATTAACTACTAAGTTTGGATTCTGTTAGCAAAACAGACTCATGATGACGAATCGGTTAGCGTTTCAGTTGCCAGGACAGGTGTCCTTGTTTCATCTGAGGGAAGGCGAAGTGAACCGTCGGGGAGGTATGCATAAAAGAAGATGAGACAGATTGTGGAATGTTGGTTGTTCAGTATGTGAAAAAGAATGAAATTGTAAGAAAAATAGATGAGAGAATGTGCAGAAGGAGATTGAACATAAGAGCAGAATCACAGAAAGAGCAGAAGTATAGAAAAATGAAAGAAAGAGAAAATGCAGAGCAGAATAACTGAACAAGTTGAAATAGAGCAGAAGGAGAGCACAAGTTGATGCAGAGCATACCTGCTGAACAGACAAAGGAAGAGAAGAGCAGCAGAACAGTGAACAGAAGACCAGATTTACAGAACAAAGAAAGATTGGTAAGAACGATTTATCTGTAAAGTTGAATGTTTAATTAGCCATTAATATTTTAGGGAGGTAGGGAGGTGCTCGGGAGGACTGTTGTCCTCAGAGGTTCAAGTGGGTGCTTGAACACAGGGAGTTGTAGCTTCCATCTGGTTGCAGCCAGAGAAACCAGGGTGGTAGGGTGGTGTAAGGGAGAACA
>SNQJ01S0119172.1:28019-53511 GCA_010110895.2 Picea sitchensis
TGGATAACCTTTTTCATTTCATAAGTTAATGATGTACTTCCCTATTATATGGTTCTAAAGTTTGTATGTTTGTAATTGCTAGAATCTATATGGTTTGTATTTGTATTTGTAAAATGTATTTCAATTTCTTACTTTGTATGTGTGATTGTTAGCAGCTAGATGGTTGATGCTTGAATGATTATTCATTAATGTACTACGTAAGATTCATGGAATGATGGATAATATGGAATTTAGATGGCATTTCTTATATTGGAAGTATCACAAACATACAGACTTTAGAACCATATNATATATATATATATATATATATATATTATATATATATATATAAACGCTTCGGAGACGCTTCGCTCCCGACCATTTTTTGAAAAATGCGCTCCCACGCTCTCGCTTCCCACTCCCGCTCCCGCTTCGCTCCCACGCTCTGGCAACACTAAGACATACATCCCCAGATTCCAACGGTGGAATCACTGGGGCGCATCAGTTTTCCAGGAGAGGGGCGCAAACCCCCAGGGGGTCCCATCCAGGGTCCAGTTAGATCAGCAAAGGGCCGATCTTCAGTCTGACAATCACCAGGAGGAGTTGTGAGGTCAGGGCGCATCATTTGGACAGTTTCCAGGCAGATCAGACGAGTATTGCCAGCAGGGCGAACTTTCCAGACATTTGCAGCGGTTGTCGTGAGTATCCGAGATTGCATGCAGCAGATATGTACATGCATGTTGTCGATTCTTCCTGATCTTCTGTATACAGGTATTTCTTGTTGTTTTGCATTGTATTCCAGCGACGATCAACTCTTATGAGATCTAGCTGATGAGTAGTTCCTATATTTCCTACATGCACATTGTATTTCCTGCTATTTTCCATAATACATGCTATTGAGTTGTGTTAGTTCCTTTTATTTCGCATGCATCATATATTCTGCTCAAACAACTTATTTATATGACACACACATGCAAAATCACCACGCATGTTAAACAAAGTAACTAAAATGCATCCAAAAACCCCTAGAGTATCAAATCTGAGAGCCGAGACATCAGTTTCAGTAGAGTCTGTCCAGATCCATTGGATCGGGGATATTTCAGTGGTATCAGAGCCTTCTTCCTGCCGGCCTGTGAAGAAGTGCTTTCTCATGACCCCATGATTCCTATTGGGGACGAGGTCATATTGGGGACGAGTACATTCAGTACCGCAGGGGACATAGTAGAGACAGAAGAGACAAGAACAGAAGGGACTACACTCCCTTCCACACTCAGTCAGATACAGACCAAAGATAGAGGACAAGGATCACATATGTTCCGACACAGAGGCAGACATAGAGACGATTATGGGTAACATGCGTGAGACACCAGAGGGCAAGGGGAAAGGCCCTGAGACACATTCTAACAGTACGCAAGCCATCTTTAATGACCTAGCTAGAGGACAGCGGGATATGATGAACGCCATAGCACAAATGGCCATCATCACACGGATGATTCAGCACAGTGTGAGCACTATAGGTGCCAACGCGGTAGGAGGAGCGAGTGGTTCAAGAGGACACCAGGACACCAGGGAGGTGGTGCCAGTGGCTCCAGTGGGTCTCAAGGCGGAGCAAGTGGACATCCTTCACCTATATGTGCCTATACATCATCTGGGAGGATTCCCCGACCTCTATATCCGCAGTTCCAAGGGGAACAACTGCTGGGACAGCCAGGGCAGGCAGGAGGACAGCCAGGACAGGGGCAGACAGTGCCACAGGACCCATTTGGGAAGTACATGAGAGATTATTTGGCACTGGGACCAGAGTTCCATGCAGACATGAGTTTTCTAGATTATTGTTCGATCAAGTATCGGGACAGGCCCATGGAGGCACAAAGGAGCAATGCGCAAACTCAAAATATGGACTTCATTAAGAAAGTGGGAAAGTTGAATATTCCTACTTTCGACGGGTCATCTCGATGCTCAAGCTCAGGCATGGGTACAGAAGCTTGACACATATTTCAAGCTCAACCCGATGACAGAATCAGAAGTTATTAGCTTTGTCGCCTTGCACTTGGATGGGGAGGCCCACGAGTGGTGGTATCATGGACTGGTGACCTTGGGTCACAGCCACATTGCTTCATATTTGGAGTTCACCGAGAGGTTGATGGAGAGGTTTGACAGGAGGGATCCAAAACTCCATTTCAGGGATCTGACACAGTTGAGACAGACGGGCTCAGTTGAGGCCTTCATCACAGAGTTCCAGCGAAAGGCAGTGGCCGTATCAGATATTTCAGGGCACAAATTGGTGATGTTGTTCACTGAGGCGTTGACAGAGCCATTGAGGGGTTGGGTTAAGGCTTTCAAGCCTCACACCCTACAGGAGGCCATTGTGCGCACTAGAGACATGGGGGGACTCAGTGTTGAAACCCAAAACCTTTACCAAACCCTTTGTGCCATAGAGAGACAAGGATCAGAAGAATCCTCAGAGGCAATGGAAGGGTAAGCCCAAGTTGGATGATGACACCAGACGGGAGTTGATGAGGAAGAAGCTTTGCTTCTCTTGCAGAGACCCTTGGGTCCCAGGGCATCGATGCATGGGAAAGGTACAGATCCACTACATTGAGGTGGAATCATGCAGTGAGGAGGAGGATGAGGAGATCGGGGCACAGGCAGACAGTGACTCAGAGGATGAGCCTACACATGAGCCAAAGCAGCATCCGAAGAAACCTCAGACACAGGCAGAGGCACAGCCAAAGGAGGAGATAAAACCTCGCAGAGAGTTGAAAGGGGGAACCATAGCAACCCTTTCCGGAGTACCCAGGTACAACACTCTCAGGCTCAAGGGCCTTATACAAGGGCAGCGCATGACAGCTTTAGTTGATGGTGGGGCCACCCACAATTTCATCGATGCGTCCTTAGTAGCCCGGAGGGGCATACACACTAAGGAGTTTGAGGGGTTCACCGTGGCTATGGCAGATGGATATACTATGACATGCTTGGATATGGTTCTAGACCTAGAGGTCAAGCTAGGAAACTACACCCTGACGGATACTTTTTACGTAGTTGACCTGTCAGATACAGATGTAGTGTTGGGGGTACAATGGCTATATTCATTGGGAGAGATTGGGTTCAACTATCAAACGTTGACCATGAGTTTCAGAGATGTCAGCGGGTCGAGAGTAGTATTGAGAGGTATGTCTACAAGAGCACCGAGAGCAGTATCAGCGAAGAGGATGGAGCGGATCTTCCGTCACGGCGATGTAGCATATGCAGCAGAGTGTCTGATCACCACCCGAAAGGATTCAGATGGCAGAGAGCATTAACATCCACAGATCAGAGAGCTTATGAGTCAGTGTGAGCCAGTGTTTGGGAAGATACCACCCGGGAGGCCACTTGACAGGAGGTTCGAGCATACTATTGAGTTGGAGGCGAGGGCTACACCTATGATCACCGCGCCCTATAGACACCCCAAGAGATTCAAGGACGAGATTAAGAAAGCAATGAAGGAATTGCTTGTCATGGGGCACATCAGGCCCAACACGAGTCCTTTTGCTTCTTCAGTCGTACTGGTACTGAAGAAAGATTGCACATTGAGGATGTGCATAGACTACAGAGCCCTTAATAAGCAAACGATCAAGAACATGTACCCCATCCCGCGCATAGATGAGTTAATGGACGAGCTACATGGGGCAATTTTCTTCACCAAAATTGATCTACGATCAGGATATCATCAGATCAGCATCAAAGAGAAGGACATAGAGAAGACAGCTTTCAGATGCCATTTTGGGCACTTCGAGTTTTTGGTCATGTCGTTTGGGTTGACCAACGCACCGGCCACCTTTCAGTCTTGCATGAATTACATCTTCAGGGGACAGCTGAGGAAGTACCTTTTGGTATTCTTCGATGACATTTTGATTTACAGCAGGACATGGGCTGAGCATTTGGCACACTTGGAGGTCTTGGGCATTATGCAGGCACAGTCATTATATGCCAAGGAGTCCAAGTGTGAGTTCGGAATGAGAGAACTATTGTACTTGGGGCATATCATCAATGAGCATGGAGTACAAGTTCATCGAGAGAAGATCAGGGCCATTCCGGATTGGCCAACACCCAAGAACCTCACAGAGATGAAGGGATTCTTTGGGTTATGCAGTTACTACAGGCGGTTTGTCAAGGGCTTTTCGCAGTTGGGAGCACCACTCACAGATCTAACCAAGAAGGGTGCTTTTTAGTGGACGGATGAGTCACAGCAGACTTTTGAGAAAATGAATGAGGTTATGAGCACATGCCATGTTCTAGCCCTTCTGAATTTCTCTCAGTCGTTTGTTCTAGAGTGAGACGCATCAGGGGTGGGGATTGGAGCAGTTTTGATGCAGGGGGGCCATCCCATTGTGTTCGAGAGCAGGAAGCTCAACGAGTCGGAGAGACTCTATTCGATTTACGACAAGGAAATGATAGCAATCATGCACACCTTAACCAAATTCAAACAGTATCTCGTGGGTAGCAGGTTTGTAGTGAAGACTGATCACAACAGTCTCAAGTATTTCCTGGATTAGAAAGACCTTAGCGAGAGACAGCAGAAGTGGGTTCTCAGTTCTGGGCAGGAGCTATCAGAAGCTATGGGATCTGGGAGGGATCCCAAAGCAAAGCAGTAGCAGAAGCTTGCAGGGACTTAGAGAGAGACAAGAATGGCATTCAATGACAGTGAGAAAGCAGGAGGCTCATGTCAAAGAGTTGTCACAATTGGATGAGCAGCAAAAGGCTGCAGAAAGTTCTACCACAGCAGAGGAGCAGGGTGCTCTAGTGCAGAGGAAGCATGTTGTTGAAGTACGAGTAGCAAGTAGTTCCAGCACAAGAGCAGGGCGCTATGGTGCAGAGGGAGCTGGCCACTCAAGTACAGAAGGAGCAAGTGGCTCCAATCCAGAGGAAGCAGCTGGCAGTTTCAAAGCAGGATTTCCAGATGCAAAGGGAGCAGCAGCAGCTCAAGATGTTAATGATGGAAGAGGTAGCTCCAATGGCAGAACCTCCCTCGCTGAGAGGGAGTGTTAGAATTTGTAGCTCGGGCAGGTAATTCCTCCTCATTAGGGGTGTCTAGTAATGAGGAGGAAGCCCAACTTATGACTAGACAACATTATAATGGTGGGGACCACCTAACTCAAGCTAAGATTGCATCACAGCCATTGGATNTGTTAGAATTTGTAGCTCGGGCAGGTAATTCCTCCTCATTAGGGGTGTCTAGTAATGAGGAGGAAGCCCAACTTATGACTAGACAACATTATAATGGTGGGGACCACCTAACTCAAGCTAAGATTGCATCACAGCCATTGGATGCATCTCAATGCTTGATTAATTCGCCACCTTTGGATCAAGTTCCAAATGAGAGGATCCTAGAGCTAGGAATGCATGAGGAAAAGGGCTAGGGTTACAAGTAACCCTAGCAAGCCTCACTCTCAAACACACCTCAAGGAGAGAAGCTGGTCGACTAGGGCAAGGAGGCACTTCCAAAGGAGGAGGTCGAGAGCTAGGAAGACCGAGGCAGGGTCAGCAACACACCAAGGAACAAGAAGGCTGAGTATGGGCTGAGACAAAGACCAAGTCGGGTCTCATTGTGCTGGACAAGGAGGCACGTAGGGCCAGCATTTATTCCAGTTACCAAAAGGGGCCGAGCTAGGGCCTAAGTCTGGCAAAGGGAGCCGAGCTAGGGCCAGCAGCAAGCACACCAAAAAGGAGAGGCTGAGTAGGGTTATAATATAGACCAGGACGGGTCTAACCAAATAAGAGTGGAGGCTGTGCAGAGACAAACAGGTTGAGCCCGGACCACTGTTTAGTAGAAACAGCAAACAAACTGTCTGGATGGGAAAATCCGTACAGTACGGGATTCGTACGACTGTCCATTCACCCAGCAAAGAGAAGAACCAGTACCCAGATCATAGATCAATGTATATGTTGTGTTTTGTGATGAAACCAGTCCAATACGGGCTGTATTGCAGTTGTAGTTTTGTTGTGTGGACGTACTGAACATCACCAGCAAGCATACGGACCTGTACAGATCATACGGCCCATGTAAACTCAGGCTGAGTAAAATCCTTGCATATAAAGGACTGTTATGAATAAGATTTCTGTGTTTTGATGCTATTTATTGACTCTGTGTTACTTAATGGTGTGGTTGTCATAAGAATAGAGGAGACACTAGTTTAGTTTTATTTCTGTCTGAAAGTATTTTATCCTTCCCAGTTATATTTCTTCAAGGGAATAATCCCTCCAAGATCATCATTATCAAAAAGCGTTGTTTTGGCATTGTATTGGGAAAGTGCCCTTCTCAAATAGGGTTATCTATTTACTTGTTTGCCTTTGGCTACCTCTTGTGTTGCATTATCCATGTCTGTATTGGATTATTCTTGCATATATTGGTGAATTGGTGAACACTATCAATACGTTCATACCATTCTCCCATGTATCCTGCATACACCATCAATCTGGTTCCTTCAATTGCCATTTTTTTTTATCGCCAGTTGTGATCTAAGAAGCAAATGAAGGTCTTCATTTAAAGCTTTAATTATTTAAGAAAAGTAGTAAATTAAGAAGAAGAAAAAACATGCAAACAGAAAATATAATAAAAACTATGCATCAAAACTTTTTTCAAATAAAAGGTCATTGAATTATGAGTACCAGGAGCCCACTCCATAAAGTCCACACCATGACGGGGATTCCGATGTAATCCCATCATCTCATATCTGTGTGGCCAATCAGTTAAAAAAGATCTTGATTGAAAATGCATACAACGAAATCTCTACTACTGAAAATGAGTGTTGTGAAAACATTTAGTATTTTTCTACAGACAACATTCATCAACCTATAGTTCTCAAGCACAGAATAATAGCAGATGGGATTATGGTAGTCTTACGCAGAAGCCAAGACCAACAGATTTTCATCCCTTTGAGAGATAGTATCTTTTAAATCCTTCAGAGATTTGTATCTGTCAGACAACAAAGTTTAAAAAAAAAACTTATTTTCAGTCACAAATTCCACTGACTCTCTCTCTAAAGGAATGACCATAAGTAAAAACTATAAGATGAACATAACCTTTGCTAATACATACAATAAATCTCCATATATCTACAAGTAACAGTGCTAATAGATATCAGCCAAATAAGGAAATAAAGGAGCCTGGTATCACAAAAAGGAGTGCAGCACACCATGTTTTTATTCATGTCAAGGATGTGCCTAAATTAGTGGAGCATATCTTGATTTAATAAAAAGATAAGCCCAATCCAGGACTTACATTCCCTGTAGGACCTACCCAAAATGCGACAATGCCAAAACAAAATCAGGGGAAGTATCCATAATTTTGCATTATAAAAAGTTGGGATATAGAGTGCCCCCTTAAAAGAAACATAAAGCCATATCCGTTGAAGGTTTTTGTATAGCCCCTGAAAAAGGTACCCCACAATTTGCAGGGAATAGAAGGTTGCCTATCCAATATCAGAGAGAAGCTAATTTCTGATTTAAATCAACAGAACCCCTTCTATAATTTTGAAAAAAATACAGGAACAAAGTATGTTCTTCTAAACAATAAGATATTTTTTGATATAATAATAATGCCAAGAAACTAGAGATCTTATATGTTAGAGCTGAACCAATTGTTGACAACCTTTCTGATTGCTTGTCAGTCACACTAGGTCTAATAGAAGAGGTTTCAATGAAATAAATTAATAATCAAATTTTGACTTTGCCGGCTATGAGTGTTTACTTGACATACAGGATGAAACTATAGTTGTTTCAGTTTCCAGCAGTTTTGCTGGAAGAATATTCATCTAATGCGAAGCTGACAGAGAAGTTGACTTCTTCTACTTCAGAAACCCTGTTTAGGTTGAGAAACTGACTTGCACAAAACATGAATATTATAGAGATACAAATAAAAATATATTGAAACAGAATAGCAGCAGAGCAATAGGCACAAAAGTGCAGCTCTTCAAAAATGATGTAAACCGTAAGATACTCACACAGCAATAATGTGGACATTAAGGCAAATTTTAAATGCAATGATGCTACATGAATCACGATGGCTGATGAAGAAACAAAGGGATCAAAAGAACAGGAAAAAGATTTCTGTTCAATACGACCTTTAGATTTTTTCTTCCTTGGGCAAGAATAAAGGGATATTCAACTAAGCAAAGACTTGAGAAAAGTGATTGTTATGAGATGAGGTTTAAAAACCATGATCAAAAGCTGGGATATCCAGAAAGACATCAGATTTTATTTACACTACTGAAAATCACAATAAAGGATTTGTCAGATGTTTTGCTGGAGTTTGGACACATGATGATTCTTATGCAAAGATGACGAATTCAATGAAGTTGGTGGAGTTTGGACACATGATGATTCTTATGCAAAGATGACGAATTCAATGAAGTTGGGAATTTCTGGTCTAACCGTCAGAAATTACTCCACAATACTAAGTAAAACAAATTAATCCCAGAGTGGATCAGACGATCGAGTGGTGAGACCTCGTGTTTCTCCTCAGCCTCCTCCTCTGGGAGACAGATCGTCATCATTGAGACCGGTTCGGAGGTGTCGAACTATACATCAGTCCACACATCCTCAAAGGGCTAGAGGGATTAGCTCCAGACGGATCCAGAGTAGGGTGCCTCCCATCCGTCAAACTACCTCCCAGATTCGGACAAGCAGCCAGAGATCTATCCAGAGTTTCTTTCTTTCTATCTCGGATGCTAGGAGTATCCCCACTCCTACATCCACCAGGATCATACAGACCAGACCCCCCAATAGTCCCTAAGGACTCTAACAGCGAGCCAATGCCCAATTCACCCCCCTCACCCTTAGCCATCAGACCAGGGAGACCTTGACAGCCTCACCGTCAGTCCTCTCTCTCATTCTCTCTCTTGACAGGGTTTTGAATTGTCCACTACCTTGGACATACTCATATTCTGGATCACAGTACTTTTGTTTTTGTTTAGGCCATATATATTGTGAGGCTGTACTATAGTTTGTTTTGTTTCTTTCTTTCTTTACAATATTTTCGGCATTGTCAGATCTGAATAATCAGCGAATAATCAAATCCGAAAATGCACTTTTACAGTGGTATAAAAATAGTAAAATTGGCCCCTTATATTCTTCCTTAGATGTCAAATCACTCAACAATTTGCCCTTTTACTTATGTCCAATCAGCAAGACATAAATGGTTGTAAAACGCACAGCATAAAGAACATATATAGCTGAAATTCAAACCTGAAAATGACACAAGATGTAAACTGTTCGAAACTTCATATATAAGCTCAAGATGAAGTAAAAGTACATACCATAGCCTTCTCTCAAGGCTAGTACAAAAACTCCAACTATCGAAAAATTCCTAGCTAGGGTAAATCATCAAACCCTAGCTCAAACAAGAAGATCCAAGTGCAAGAATCTCTCCAACACAACCTCCAAGGCAAGACCTCCTCTTCTCTTCTTCTTCACAATACCACCCTCGGGTTTTCTCTCAAAACCCTAATCTCCAAGGGATAAACCCTAACCCTAAATTTCCAAGATGCTCCAAGAAGCTCCAAAAATACCAAGAAACCCTAGCGCATCAAGAGAGAGAGAGAGTACAAGTACCAGTGAAGACTTATGAGAGAAGAAATGCGCACTCTCTTCTCTAAGTCACATCCCATCACAAGAGTGAATACAAGTGAGTGAATGAATATGTTATGGAAAGACTCTCTCCTTCCTCTATTTATATGAAAGGTAATGGAGGCCAACAATACTATGTGGGCCTAAGCCCTTACAAGCAACCTACATGAGCCCTTGTAGGCCACACAAGTGAGATGTCTGCTCTAGAGTACAAGTGTCATGCTCCAATGGCAATGTCATGCACAATAATGACTACAACGTGATGTAGCTACACAAGGCAAGTCCACACCACTCCATCACGAGCCTCCACGGACTCCATCTATCCTCCAAAGCAATGTACTCTACTGGGTCGACTACCCCTCGCAAGAACATTGTCGAAGCCCCAGGCATCCCTAAGCCATCTCCAATACTCCAAACAAGAAACCAATCTACCATGTGTCAACTAGGACCTGAAGCCCTCCTCCATGGCGCACAACACTCCACATTCCATGTAGGGCACTCTCTAAACAAGTGGCTCCTCCATGAGGCCTCGATGAATGGCATCCACCCAAATGCCAACAGATCTCGAACACCCAAGTGAAGAACACCAAGCCTGCAATCAATTAAGGTCAAGCATCAACTGAGCAAGCTATCTCAACTGTGCATATCCATCACGGACCATCTCTCATGCTATAATCCATCTCAAACCATCCAAGGGTTGAACATATACCATGTACCCTGTTATTGCACAAATTGTAGGTTGGGCAAAGCCCAACCCAACCACCAAAATGGCGACACCTTTGAGAACACCTACCCATTGTCACCTTAGGCAAGTAGTTCTACATTGTGTGTTTGTTATTCATAATTTCCAACAATATGTGTTTGTAGATTAAAGTATTCAGAGATTGTTGTTTTGATTGAGGTTTTCAATTGTTAAGCTACCTAGGTTTAGGTTAATTTATCTGAGTGCAAAATCTACTTACCATGCTCTGAAATTTAACATGGTGTGAAAGATTGGTCGTAGAAATCCTCCCAATCCATGTATGGAATGGGCTATTGCTTGTGAGAGGGAGTTGTTGGAAGGTTTCAGGGTGTGATGCTCGAGCTTCAGTGAGTGAAGCATATCCAGACTTGTGATAGGTTGTTGGGTGAGATGCCCAAGATCTTCTGGTGATTGGAAGGTTGTATTAACCTAAGATAAGCGATCTGCACCTAAGATAAGTTGCAAACTCAATTTCTTATGAGTCTAATTTATTCATTCAAGTGTACTTTTAGGGTTTTGCAGCTATGGCCAAAAAAGCCGATTTTTGGGGGCCGAAAAAGCAGGACCGGTTTTTTAGGGCCGAAAAAGCAAGACGCTTTTGCTGAGCTGTAAAAAATTTCTGAATTAGCTACTATAATTTTTTCATCCTCTGAAGCCAGTAAAATCCTCTCACTTACTGGTTTTCCCTTCGGGGTTTTTCCAAGGGCGATGGCCAACAACAATAAAATTATTGCATAAAATTTATGATTGTTGGGTTTCAAGAAATTAACATGATATCAGAACTCAGCCTCTAAGTACAGAAGGAGCCAAGATACTTTGTTGTGCAGACCAGGGAGTGAATCAGCAAAGGAGGGCGTGTGACCAAAAGTGTGTGGGAAACGGAGCAGGGGACTCAAATGGCCAATGCAGACTTAAGGTTTGAGGATAGGCTGAATGGTGCCTCAAATTTTTGTCCTTGGAGGGAGCGTATTGGCTTGGTACTAGAGGAGAATGGACAGTTGGAAATTGTTGAAGGCAAAGTGGCAGCCCCTACTGATCCAATACAGCTAGCAGCTCACAACAAGAAAGATGTCAAGGCCAGGAGGATAATTGTGGATGGAGTCAAGGACCACATTATTTCTCATTTGTCTGGAAAGAAGACAACAAAGGACATGTGGGAAGCCCTAGTGAAGTTGTACCAATCTGACAACCAAAGCAGGAAGATGTTGCTCAGAGAGAAGTTGATAAGCACAAAGATGGCCAAGGGAGAGTCGGTGGTCACTTACCTCACAAAGGTCACTCAAATCAGAGATGAACTAGCATTGTGGGAGAGGCAGTGGATGAGACTGAGTTGGTGAGGACAGCCTTGAATGGCTTCACCAAGCAATGGGAAGTATTTGTCCGTGGAGTGGTGACTTGGGAGAAGCTCCTTGATTGGGAGAGATTATGGGATGGCTTCACCCAGGAGGAGCTGAGACTTGATGCCACTCATGCTAGCCAACCAAAGAGTGAAGAGGAAGAGAATGTGGCTCTTCATGCGAAGAAGGGCAGTGGAGCGGGAGGTTCCAGAGACATGGGCAAAGTGAAATGCTTTACATGTCACAAGACTGGCCACTATGCTAGCCAGTGTCCCAACAAGAAGAAGGAGGAGGAGGAGGCATAGGTTGCAGCCACAGCATCTACTGAGATGGATGTGTTTGCAGAGAAACTCAAGGATGAATTCTCTTTGGTCGCTTCTCTTTCGAGCAGCAGTGTTGCAGAGTTGGAGGACAGTGGGGTATGGTTCGTGGACAGTGGATC
Source organism: Picea sitchensis (assembly GCA_010110895.2). Lineage (NCBI taxonomy): Eukaryota > Viridiplantae > Streptophyta > Pinopsida > Pinales > Pinaceae > Picea > Picea sitchensis. Next base: position 40,126 of record SNQJ01S0119172.1, read on the forward strand.
ATCTCACCATATGACGGGAATGAGGTCGGTCTTCCTTACTGTTTCGGAGACGGGCTCAGACTTGCATGTGAGCAGTGGGGCTAGCACCATGCATGCAGTGAAGGGGGTTGGATTCATCAGATTCCAGCTAGAGTCAGGTGGTTCACTGGAGGTTGCCAAAGTGATGTTTGTTCCAGAGTTGAAGGTTAATTTGCTCTCAGTATCAGCTCTGGAGAAAACGGGGTATGCACTCATGTTCAAGGATGGACAGGTGCTAATACGTTCAGAGGGAGCGACCTTGGATGCAGCAATGAGGCTTAGCATCAAGGAGGGTATGATGTACAAGTTGTTGGGATAGCCTGTAATGGGGTCCAAGGGGATCTTGGATTGTAGATCAGTGTCAGTGGTTGAATCTAGTGGACGAGTGGCTTCATCCAAGACTACCAAGTCTATCAGCTGGTACGACATGACATTGATGGATGAGGAGAGTTAGTTATCAAATCAGAGTGCAACAGAGATAGCAGGGGGGTCTTCCATTTCAGAGGGAGCAGCTACAGCAGCAGCAGATTTGATGGGGTCAGAGATTGATCCAGGAGGAGGTTCTTCAAGAAGTATTTTCCTCGCTAAGAGGGAGTGTTAGTTTTTGGGGTAGCTCAGACAGGTACTTCTGCATTGGCGATGCCTAGCATGTGGAAGTGTCTGAGCGACACTCTCTAGATATCAACTTTATTATTGAAGTGGTTTTTATTTAATGACTAAAGTGACATGTTATAAAGTTGAGTGAATTAAGTGATTTAAGTCATCTCAACGAGAGATTAAGTCACAGCCGTTGATCTCAAGAGATCAAGATCAGATCTTGATCGTTGATCACTTTGGAGATAGGGTTTTAGTCATTAAGAGATTATATAAGCAGATCTCAGGAGAGTGAGAGACACACGAAAAGTGCATTGGAGCAAAGGAGTCTTTGCTCATGTACTTGTGTCACACATTGTGTGAGGAGGTGAGAGACACATGGAGCTGAGAGGAAGAGGGTGATTTGGTTGAGGAAGAAGGTGAATTTGCAGCTAGAGGAAAGCCAGTTTTTCGGATCTGAAAAAGCAGGACCGAGTTTTTAGGGCCGAAAAAACAGGGCCGAATTTGTTGGGCTGTAAGAAATTTCTGAATTAGCTGCTGTAATTTTTTCTTTCTCTGAAACCAATAAAATCCTCTCACTTACTGGTTTTCCCTTTGGGGTTTTTCCAAGGCCATTGCCCAGAAATATCAGTGTTCAAATGTGTGTGTTGTTTATGATTTTGTTGTGCATTTTAATGGTTAAAACTCAGCTGTAAATTTTCTGCATAGATTATAGAATTTATATCAACAGTAAATTAAATTCTGAGTTGTTAAATTATTGGTATAAAATTTATGATTGCTGGGTTTCAAGAAATTAACATATCTTCCAGTAAACACTTCAAGCCAGTATATGGTTGAGGCGCAGCATATTCACTAGGTTGTTGCAAAACATGTGCTCCAATACTTGACAAGCACAGTACATTATGGTCTGAGGTATGTTGGAGATGGTGAGTTGATATTGCATGGTTTTGTAGATTATGTATGGGCATGTGATGCAAATGCCAAGAACAGCACTTTAGGGTTCTGTTTCAGTTTGGGTTTAGGTATAATATACTGGTTTAGTAAGAAGCATGCAGCAGTGACACTTAGTTCAACTTAGGCATAATACATGGTAACCAACTCTGCTAGTTGTAAAGCTATCTGGCTTTGCAAGTTGGTTGCAAAGTTGAATAATCGAATGTTGGAACCTACTATAGTATACCATCACAATCAAAGTTGTATCAAACTCTTTGAGAATCCAATGTTTCATAACTACTCCAGGCACATAGATATCCGGTACCATTTCCTCAGGGATAGGGTTTAGAAGGATACAATGATCCTACAGTCTGTTCCTTCAGATTCGTAGGTGACAGACATTTTGACTAAGCACCTAGCGAAGGGAATTTCAAGATGTTGAGGGAGAGTTTTGGGCTTGGCTTGGTAGAGAACACCTTCCTCGCAAAGAGGGAATGCTAGAGTTTTTACTTGGTTGCTCAGTAGTTGCTTATCCTTCCTCATGGTGCAGTAGTGACAGCAGATCCATATCCTGGTGCAGCAAGATCCATACATCAGGATGCAAGCACAAGATTGATGATTGATGGAGCTAGGCACAACACTAATTTCTTTGGGAGACAAGTTGTTGTTATGTAGGGTGAGTTAGGAGGCACACACATGCACCAATCTCTAGTTCAAACTTAGTTTAATTTAGACTCAATTCAGTTATGCATACATTTCCATAATTAGCTAGGGCACACATGCTTGCAATGTTTTTTCCAATTTTAGGTAGAGAGCACAAATTTCAAGGAGGGCGTGCATGCATGCATGCTTTGGCACATTCTCCAATTGAGGCACTCTTCACTTCACACTCTGATCCATACAAAGAGGGCATACTAGGTGATCAGATTAGGGTTAGGGTTTGGCACAGTCAAACCAAGTGGTTTTTGCATGTGTCCAAATTCATTGTACTTTCCCTCCTCTTCCTATTCTACAAAGGAGATCAGAGTGCACTATTGTGTTGGTTGCCAAGTTTTAGTTTTGACTCTTGAGCTATCGTAGTGTATTTCTTTTTCAGTGAATAATAGATATATGGAGTATTGAGAGTTCTGGATTATGTGTCTGTTGTTCGTAATTTCCAGCAATACGTGTTTGTAGATTAACATATTAAAAGATTGTTGTTTTGATTGAGGTTTTCAGTTTTTAAGCTACCTAAGTTTAGGTTCATTTAAATAAGTGCAGAATCTTGGTGAAATTTAACAGTGCCCAGAAGCAAGCTCTAGTGGGCCTTGACATTCTCTCTTCTGATCAGTAGCGAGACTCACCAGTTTCTAACATCTTTCTTGTGCTTGCAGTCTTGCACCTTATTTATATCTTCTCTTAGCTAGACACTTAGTTCATTATCCTTTTTTGCTTTTACTATTGTCTAGGAGTTGCTTTTACACTCCCACTTTGTACCTACACTGAATGTACTCTTTTAATCCCATGGTTCTACTGTTGTGGTCACTTGTTGGACACTAATAAAATCATCTTATCTTATCTTATCTACACAACAAAGTAAAACAAATTAAAACTCCCAAACAATACCCCTGTACTTCATTATCTTATCTTATCTACACAACAAAGTAAAACAAATTAAAACTCCCAAACAATACCCCTGTACTTCATTCCTCTACATAAGACACAGGGCACAAATAGATGGGATATATTTTCTAAACCCAATAGATTATATTTAAGGCCTGAATCAGGATTACATCTCCACAAATAGCATATATTCTCAGAGTTACCAGGATTTATGAGTTTAATGTCAGCACGCAGAGTCGGGTACAAAATTTTAAGATGTTTGGTTTGCCAATTTGATTTTATATTGGTAAGGCTCAAGTCTCAAATGTAACTCCATATTACGCACCCACGTTCTCAATGTGGCTTGGGAACCATGTTACTGGAAGTGGGAAATGGAAAACTGAATGGGAACCAGAATGTAACAAGAAACAGGAGTAGAGGGTTTACGGAGATAAGAAACATGAACCCTCCCCAATCCGCTTATATTATGCATGTAAAACTGATTAGTGATATACTAATGTAGTGTCAAGATGGGAATCGGAATGAGAACAAGAAATGGGTCTCCTTGTCAGGTTTCTGGTAACATAGCTTTGGGGGACTGCCAATATGTGGGATGTAGCACCCTACTAAAGATACAAGAAGAAGTAGATACTAAACCATCCTATCGCTTCATTAACTGATGCTCGTTCTCAGGTTTGCCGGGAGGGGCATATCGGTTAGCCCCAAATGCATCAAGATCCAGGCAGAAGCTCTCCAATGTTCCGGTGTAACTGGATGGCCATGTATATTGTGAAATATATCCCAAAATACACATCATACAGAAATGAGAGCTGCTGAAATCACAGGAATGAGGTGCAAGGATTGGCGCAGGGTGTGCATCAATCATAGTTTTGCAATGCCAGTCCTCTCCCACCCACACACATTCACGCAATCCTGAGGAATTTTGCTTGTCAGCCCGTTTTTTCTATTAGAGGGACGACAGACAGGCCAAATATGTGCATACAGAACTCGAAACCTTTAGACATGGATCCTTAACCAAATGACCAAACCAGGGTTTTGGGTAAGGTACCCAATATCATTGGTTTTACATTAGAATGGCTTGTTAATAGACTTGCATAGGCGTAGGAACGTCGAGGTGGGAATGGAACAGAATACTGTTCCAAGTTTCACAGCATGTGTTTTTTGGGTGGTTTTCTGGGATAGTTCTGAATCTATTTAGCATGAACACATTGACAAAAACCAAGCGTATATTCGCTGGAGCAAAACTAAATAAAATTGCAATTGGCAAGCAAACTAAACTTTAGACCATAAAGAGTCCCAAATTAAAAACACAGAGAGTATCAAGTGCAAGAGCTCTTCATTACAAAATACTGAATGCATTGGCATTTGGTAAGCAATTACCTGTCTCTAAGGAACTGTGCAAATGTCTTATGTGAAATACCAATCCTCTCCAGGAACGCAGTTGGGTCGATTCCCTTCTCGGATCTCTTTCTGGGCCTCTCTCTCCTGTTCTTAGGCTGCTCAGTAGCTGTGCACCTACATATTTGGCTGCCCTTTCTGCTTGTTCTGCTCCATTCTGGGGATTTGAGAATCGGATTAAAAGAAGAAGAAGCATGGTTTCCTTGTGTAAATGATGAGCAGGGCGAGAGTGTTGGTGTGAGGAATCTGGATAAGATGAAACAAGGCTCCGTGTATATAGCAACCGACGCCATTGAGACGTGTTGGGTACTGAGGTTTTAGAGAGGTTTTTGACAAGACATGTTCAACAAATGTTCTCCCTATTATATATATATCACCCGCCAAAAAAAGTTATGGATGAGGTACTCTTATGCAGCTTAGACATGTTCAACAAATGTTCTCCCTATTATATATATCACCCGCCAAAAAAAGTTATGATGAGGTACTCTTATGCAGCTTGTGTAGGCTAATGGAAAGAAAATCGGCCAGCTTGCTCTTGGCACAATTTGGGATTGTTCCAATGAACGTAGCTAGTCACAAAATTCAGCGATGTTATAAATTCCGATAAAGGAATATCATCAAACAAAAACATCATTAACTATATTTATCGGTTTTTTAACGGGTTAGTTGAAAGAAAGGTGAGAAGAAAAGTATATATGTACAATATAGAAAGAAAGAAAATGATTTTAACGTTTACGAGGTTAACAATAGCCTTTGGGACAGACCGCTTCTGATTTCTGCAGTTCAGCCCTTTTCCTGTTCAACTTGATGATGAGCTCCCCCAATTTCTCCATTGTCCCCTCGCTGAATAAGTTATTCCAAGAGCTAGCTATCAAGATACTTATATAGTTGTCCCCACTGTCTTTGAAGGCTTCACACTCTAAAATGAAATGTTTTTTTGTTTCCACTTTTCCGGAGGAGCAGAAAATACACACCCTTTCTTCCCAAGCTTCTTTTGGTCTTTTCCAATGCCCAGTTTCACAACGGAGTTGATGGGAATTGGTTCTTAATTGGGCAATAAGCATTTTGGCTCTCCAAGATATATTGGCCCCTATGTGCGCTTTTTGATGATGATTGTAAGTGGGGTTAAACTCTTCAATATAATACTCTTTCTTTCTCTCGAGCCCTTTATCCCAAGTTCGCTTGTGAAACCTATCAATGACAAAAGTCTTTATCTCTTTAATGTTCGTAGGGCACCTGTTCAAGTGGATATCCCATTTATTAAGCCATTTAATATGTTGTCGCATCCATGTCTTCTTTCTTTTGCACAATATGTCATTGAAGACGACCTTAGGCCACCGACTGTCTTCCATTTGCTTAATTTTTTTAGATATCTTATGAGACGCACCATAGCAATTGCTTCAATAGGGGCAACCCCCATTTCACTCAGCATGATATCATAAGGGACTGAACTTTTAATTTTAAACTTGTTTGTGATCAAGTGTTTTTTAATCTTCTCAATTTGCCTCCACTGTAAGTCAGATGTGTTGTTGGCCCACACTTCACAACCATATAGAACCATCGGGATCACTAAAAGCCCAAAGAGAGTTTGCATAGTCTTCCAATCCCATAGCTCTGCTTCTCTACACCTATTTTGAAAAGCATAGAACGCTTTCCAACCTCCCAAAGTTCTTTTCTTTATGCCACCTTCCCAACTTAGATTTTTGTTGAAGTCAATTCCAAGGTATTTGTAATCTGCCACTTCTTAAAGAGTGTTGCCTTCAAAGTATAACTTATGTTGCTTATGATTTCTTTTGCTAGAAAAAATCACCACTTTCGTCTTGCTAGTATTGATTTGCATCCCCACTGTACTACAAAAGTGCTCAAGGGAAGTCTAGTGTTCTTGCAACCCAAGAGCGGATTTAGCAATCAGAATAAGGTCATTTGCATACAAAAGAAGCTTTATCACAAAATCACCCAAAAGCGCACCATCACCCTCCTATGAGTTTAACAACTCTTCAAGTTTGTCTATATATAAACCAAAAAGGGTAGGGGACAATGGGCACCCTTGCTTGACCCCTATATCGCTCCTAGAACTTTCAGAGATACCAGCTAACATTATGATTTTGACTTTAACCTCCTCATATAGCCTATGGACGACTGCTCTAAGATGTATCGGAACCCCAAGTTCCTCCATTCTATGCCAAAGCTTATCTCTAGGGACCGTGTCAAAATCTTTTTTGAAACCGACAAATCAACAAAAGGCTTCCTCTTTTTTCTCCCACACTTTTTCAATGATGTGCCTTAGAGTTATATCGTGATCAATCGTTGAATGTTTAGCTCTGAAACCTACTTGCCCTTTAGCATGCTTATCCCCTTCTTCCGCCCACTTGTTGATTCTATTTTCTAGCATACTTCCAAATAACTTTGCAAACAAGGGGTTTATCATTATGATCCTATAGTTGGAGGGATTGTTGACATCCCCACTCTTGAAAAGTCGTATTGCTAGGCTTATTGTCCAATCTGTAGGGAATCCCTGCTAAATAATGTTGTTGAAAATTTTCATAATGTGGGGTGCAAGAGTTTTTGAACCCCACTTTAGATATTCTACTTGGAGTTCAACTATATCTTTTGTTTTTCTAACACCCAACTTTTTGATACCCACCTCAATTTCTTGCACAATGAAGAACTTAGTATTAGTGTTGACCAAGGGAGGGGGGTCCACCTTAGGATATTGCTCATAAAGTTGCTTTGCAAACTCGAACCATTGATAGGCTATGATATTATTTTCAGTTTGCTTCTTTTTCGTTTGAAGTTCCTTCCAAAATAACTTGGGGTTATTTTTCCCCAAGAAGATTAATTCCTCCCTCCTTGAAATCATGAAATCAGCTTTTTTCTTTCTTACAATTTGCTTGTAAACTTTTATGTTTATATATCCATTAACAAACTCAAATCCAATAATCAAACCCAAATAGCATTTGGATGTGAGATCATTAAGTTGGTGGCTATATATGTGAGAGATCGTTAGGTGAAGTTAGCACGTGGAATGAAATTGAAAATTTAAAAGGGAACACGTGGAATGAAATGAAAGGTAAGGCAACTAGAAATCATGGTATTTTAATGCTGGGAAGGTGAACAATGAATTGAAATGTCTTATACCCATTTAATAAGGACAAATTTTAATTTTTTTTATTTTTAAGTTTTTTAAGGTTATATTCTTTAAAGGTTTTTTTGGTTATAAAGTTTTTAAGTTTGTATATTGAGGGGTTTGATTTCTATTAAAAAATGATAAATTAGTAATTAAGAGGTTTTTAAATATATATAAAGTTAATCAATATAAATATTTTTTTTAATAATGTGTATCTAGGCATATATATATACTAAAATGGGTGTTGGTGGAGCTAATTAATCTCTAAAAGATCATATAGCAAGCACAACAATAGATTGACGTGATGATTGATTATGAAGAAAACAAATATAGGAATATGTATAACCAAATTACTTTATAATTTCAATCATGTCGATTTCACATACTTATTTTTATGTTTTCCTATTTATTATATTTGGTCAACTTATTTTTATGTTTTCCTATCTATTATATTTTGTCAACTTATTTTTAATTTTTCCTTATATTTGGTCAACTTATGTTGACAAACATTACAAGCATTATGTTACACATCATGAGTACACCTAACTATTTATTTGATTATAAATCCATTTTTTTATGATTATGAATCCAAAGACCTTGGCAATCGAAAAATAATATTATTGTTGATTTAAGAATAAGTATCAAAACCCTTAGCATTATCAAATTTCACTTTTGATTTATCATTATTAATGGCATCATTTATGAGGAATGATTACATTATCCCATCATTTATAAGGAATGATGGGACACATCTATTGTACAAACAAGCATTCATCCATTGTGATAAATAGTAATGGAGAATTTTTTTTGTATAAAAGATTCAATTGTTTATATTTGTCTTTCAGTTGGAAGTCATTATGCATTGGAGTTGAAGATCATAGTGTTTGGGGATTTGCTTCTTGGATACGAGATCCAATGTTTCATATTTTTGTTTCAATTGAAATTCACTATGTGTAGATCGAGGAAGTTGGAATGTATGTTGGAGAAGTTGGGTTGTAATCTAGTGATGTTGGGATATATGAAGGTGTTGTGAGACTATGCGTTGGGTATGTAAGTTGTACGCTAGGGACGTGGGGTTATAAATAGGGGAAGTTGGGTTGTAACTAGGTGAGATGAGACTGTAACTTGGAGATGTTGGGCTATAGCTTGGTGAAGTGGGGTTGTAGCTTGATGATGTGGGACTATAGCTTGATGATGTAGCATTATAACTTGTTGATGTGGGAGAATAAGAGGGGACTTGTGGGTAAATATGTTGTAGAAGCAGGGCTATATCCAACAAAATGAAGTTGTGCACCTTAAATTTCTTCGTTGGTAGGCACAAAAGGATGTAGACGAGACCGTGGCTATCAAACACAATAAAATGATAATATATCAAGGAACATATGAGGGTGAAATAGAAGCAAATGAGGCAAAGGGGGCTATGGATCTCAAATAAGAGAGAAAGTGATCGATTTAGTGCCTCGAGACGATACATGTCATCTCCTTTGGGGTTAAGGCCATTCTTCTTAATTAACTCTAGGCTCTTCAAATAAGTTCCATGTACACACATTATAACTTTTTCAGCAAACAAGATATGTTTCAACAACCCTTCTTAGTTTGTCAACTATATGTTATGTCCTTGGTTTACTTTGATCGAGAGCATGTCCTTTTCTTCCAATAAACCAAAGCATTGTCTGTCATCCCTCTTTATTGTCGCTCTTGTATCATTCACAGTGTGAGAATGAAGGGAAACTCTTGCAAGAGTTCTCGTATTCAAATTTAACACATCATTCACTGCCATGTTTCCATCACTTTGAATGTTCAAGTTCACTTCAACGACATTATACCACAAAACAAACGACGGATGTGAAATTGATCACTTCTCTCCTATTTGAGATATCCATAGCCCCCGTTGCCTCCTTTACTTCTATTCCACCCTCCTTCCATGTTCCTTGATATCTTATCATTTCTTGTATTTGATAGTCATAGCCTCCCCTACCTCCTTTGCTTATATGTCAGCCATCAATGAAGAAAATTAAGGTATGTATCTTAATTATCTTGGATATAGTCCTACTTTTACAACATATTCACCTACAAGTCCTTTTCCTCCCACGTCACCAAGCTATAGTCCCACATCAACAAGTTAGCATTCCACTTCACCAAGCTATAGCCCAACACCCCCAAGTTAAAACCCACCTCACCTAGTTACAACCCAACTTCACCTATTTATAGCTCACATCCCTAGTGTACATCCTCACCTCACATTCATATATCCCCATGTCACCTTCATATAGCCTGACATCTCTAGTTTACAACCCAACTTCTCTAGCATACATCCCTACTTCCTCGACCTACATAGAGAATTTTAGCTGAAAAAAAGACTATGAATCATTACATCCCATGAAAGTTATTCTTTGTCTATTTTGGAAGATATTAAGAATTTAATGTGTAAACCCATAAAAAACCCTACATGGACAATGGGTTTGGATATTTTAGGGTGTCCACATAAATTTAGTCCCCCAATTGTCAATTAAGACCATATTAGGGTGCCTAAAAATAAATCGTTAGATACCCATGTCTCAAATCCCTTGTCCTAATACCAAACCTCAAACAACGAGGGGTTGGAGTAAAATATGGGAAAAAATAGGTCAAGCTATTGTTTAAGACCTAAAAAACAAGTTTCTTTATGTGAGGGAAGAGGAACATAAAGTGGATTAGCCATAGATAATGGTCAAGCTTTGGCTACAAGTCAGAAATCATACATGTCAATAACGAAAAAAAAAATAAAAAAAAATATATTTAGCCATAGATAATGGTCAAGCTTACATAAGTCGGAAATCATACATGTGCAATAACTTAATATATATATATATATATATATATATATATATATATATATATATTAAAGAGGTGAAAGAAGGTAAACAATTAACTATAAAGGGGGCCCTTAGAGCTTGGATGGTCTCAAATGGATATGCATGATTATTCTCTCCTTCAATGTGAAAGGGGTAGGGGTGCCCACAAAAATCTAGCCCTAAATATATTATCTTGTAAAAACAAACCTAGTATAGTATTGATCCATAAAATTATGAGTGAAAGGGGAAAAGCAGTGGAAATTTTGTCTTCTTGTTTGAAAGAGTGGATTTTTTTTTCAGTATATACAAAAGGTCGTCCAATAGGTTTAGTAACATGTTGTAAAGAGACAATAGAATCCTTATCTACTTCCATTCCAAATGGAGCTATACAGCTGGAATTTAGATCTAAAGAACTAGAGAAATTTTATAATGTCATCAATTTATATGGTTTGTATGGAGAAAGGAAGTTCCTCTAGGATAAATTAAAAATCTAAGGTTGTGTAAGAGATGATAATGTTATCGTAGGAGGGGATCTTAACTTGACAATAAAGGTAGGAGAATTTAAGGGGGGGATTGTCAGACAAGAGTGCTTGGCAAATTATTTTATCCAATTATTTGAGGAAATGAAGTAGATTGATGTACATCCTGTCCAGTTGGTCCCTACTTGGAGGAATTATTGGAGTGGAAAGGATGATATCTCTGAGGTATTAGATAGATTTTTAGTAGTAGAAAGAATTGCAAGGGAATCCTAAATAGGATGTGAAGTCTTGGTGGGAAATGTGGGTCCCAAGACCATCTCCCAACCTCTCCAAAATTTGAGCCAGGTACCGCAGACAAATCCAATTCCCTTTTAAATTCAATCACACTTGGTTATAAGAATATGGATCTAGAGAGTTGGTTGTACAAAACTAGAGGAAGTGTAACCCTAACTCGAGAGAGACAACAATGAATCAATTCGATAAGAATCTAAATAATGTAAAGAAATTAGCATCATGTGGGTTAAAAAAGCAAAGCAAAGGAATAAAGAATTTTTTGAGGTGGACGAAGAGATAAGTATGTTATTTGAGAATAATGGATTTTTTTCAAAGGAAGAGAAGCAAACACAAAAAAGGATGGAAGGAATAAAAAGGAGTTTAATGGAAAAAGAGGAGGCAAGATGGAGGCTAAAAAGCAAGGCTATTTTCCTAGCAAAAGGTGATGAAAATACTAAATTCTTTCATAATTATGCCAAACATATAAAAAATAGAAACACAATCTAGGAAATAAAGAAGAAAGAGGGCTCCATGGAATTTCATTGAAACCGTTGAAGAAGCAATAAATTACTTCAATTTCTCATTTCAAGTGTCATCAAGGGAAAACATAGCAGGGGTGGTAAAAGTAGTTTAATTGTTCCCCAAACCAATTGATGAGTAGAAAAATGAGGAATTAGAAGAAAAAATATCCAAACAAGAACTCAAATCATTCTTGTACTATTTCAAAAAGTAAAAAATTCATGGACCTGGTGGTTGGACAATGGAATTTTATCTAGGCTTCTATGATTTGCCAGAGGATGAATTGATATAGTAGAGGAATCCAGAGTCTTTGGGAATATTATGGGGGCATTAAATGCTACATTTAAAACCTTGATTCCAAAAAGAATGTTGCATAGATTTTTGAAGACCATGGGCCAATTTATTTATGTAAATTAATGTATAAGATCATAACAAAGATATTGGGCAATAGACTAGAGAAGATTTTCTATGGGTTTACTTTAGAAGAACAATTTGTTTTTTTTCTAAAATAGACAAATCCATGATGCAATAGGTTCATATTATGAAGGTTTGCACACTATAAAGGTTAAAAAACTTTGAGTTGTGGTAAGAAAATTGATTTAGCCAAGACCGGATAAGGTCCTGCTGGTTGCATTTAAGAATACTTTTTATTCAAATCTGGACGCATCGTTCAAATTCTAAATTGGATTATGGGATGCCTTTCCTCGAATTTGTCTACAATTCTTATCAATGGGTCTCCTTCTAGATCTTTTAATGCTACAAGAGTAAGGTCGCCAGCTGCTATTCATTGTCCTCTCATTCCTACCCTACCAAAGGCAAAGGGTTGAGTTAGTTGATCGCAACTTTAAAAAGGGAGGGGTCTAAAAAAGGCAATGAGGTGGGAAGTACCATCAATCTGAACCACCTTTTCATAGATGATGTGATGATATTTGGAAACAGTAAGTGAGCTGAAGAAATATACAAACGTTTTATACTTGTATTATAAAGCAATTGGGATGGAAGTAAATGTACATAAATGTTTATTCTCTTTAGTGGTTTGGAGGAAAATGTGGAAAAACAAATATCACAAATTAGTCCTTGTTCTTCATCTTCCTTGGAGAATGGAATTAAGTATTAGGGAATTCATTTAAAATTCAATCAATGTAGTTTTATAGACTAGTCTCGGTTGTGCAAGAAAATTGATGATGGAGTGACTATTTGGTGTTACATATGTCTATCTTGAGGAGGTAGGTTGACTTTGGTTAAATCTATCTTGAAAGGAACCTTGTATACTAGTTGTCCTTAGCAAATATGCAAAAAGGGATTCTACATACAATAACAAAGAAGTGCTTCAGTTTCCTATGAGCAATGAAGCATGGAAGGAGGGGATTCCTTTGGTGAAACAGAGTAAAATAGAAATACAACAAGAGGTGGGTGGGTGGGGCCTAAAAAACATTCATAGTTTTGGGCAAGCTCTATCAAAAAAGAGCTATGGTGGATGATTCATAATGAGGGGCTATGGGGAAGAGTGATGACAGAGAAATATTATAATTTGAGATTAGTAGGGGATTGGATAAGAAGGGAAAGAAAGTCATACAATGGAGCCTCAATAACTTGGAAAACATTGGTG
>SNQJ01S0119173.1:2639-27392 GCA_010110895.2 Picea sitchensis
ATATGCATTCCCTAACTCATAGCCCCTGAGATATAGTGATGGATACATCCTTGTCACCTGACTAAGAGGGAGGGGCATTAGGAAGGATGATATAGAGATACCCCAATTGGGAATAAATAATATTGTACAATTGTTCCTTTTGGATGGCTTCATCCTCATTTCTAGGCATAGTCATGGATACATCCTTGGTGATGAGGGGAAGAAGGGATTCCAGAAACTACTCTATAACCCCCTATAACTATCAACTTGAACCTTGAATTAAATGGTCTCCCCTAACCCAATCACCACCTCACACATTATGACCCAAAAAATCATGTTAACCCCTAAGTCACTATGACCACTAACCATTAAGCATTAATATTCTATGACCACTAATAATTATGGTCCTAGACATTGTGTACCCACTGATCCCTATGAACCTTGACATGCCTAACCCTTGAAATGATCAGCATGTTTCATTAAGAAACCATGAAGACATGAACCCCCTAAGAAACTATAATCCCAACATCCTTAGTGATTGGGGGTTATAGAGATACCCCAATTGGGAATAAATAATATTGTACAATTGTTCCTTTGGATGGCTTCATCCTCATTTGTAGGCATAGTCATGGATACATCCTTGGTGATGAGGGGAAGAAGGGATTCCAGAAACTACTCTATAACCCCCTATAACTATCAACTTGAACCTTGAATTAAATGGTCTCCTAACCAATCACCACCTCACACATTATGACCCAAAAATCATACAATCCCCCTAAGTCACTATGACCACTAACCATTAAGCATTAATATTCTATGACCACTAATAATTATGGTCCTAGACATTGTGTACCCACTGATCCCTATGAACCTGGACATGCCTAACCCTTGAAATGATCAAGATGTTTCATTAAGAAACCATGAAGACATGAACCTCCTAAGAAACTATAATCCCAAACACACTAGTCCCATATAAATGCATTAACCCCTAGAAGACATTATTATTCTCAAACAAACTAACCCTCTCCTACATTGAACCCTTAATACATTATTACTGAACACACTAACCCTCTAATAGAATTTGATCGTTGATCCATTTGATCCTTGATGAAATCACTTCCTAATAAATTAGGACTTTGAACACAATGAATCCCTATTATATGATAACCCCAATCAATATCAACTTATATGGTATACCCTTGATCCCTATGACTCTTGAAACAATCAACCCTAGTGAACATAGTGTGACCTCAAACACACTAAAAATGAATACATTATGGATCTAAAACATAGTAACATCATAATAGATTGACCCTACTAATACACTATGACTCTTAACCCTCATAACGCTTTAACTTTAATTTACCCTTTTTATTTATTTCAATTTTATTATAATGCATTTATAAAAGTATGAGGTTAATCAATATGTCATATATGGTCAACAATATATTAGACATTAAATTATCATGTCATGGTATAAAAATATCGATCACTATAACCCCCCTTGGACATAATATACCCCCTAATCTCCATGAACCATGAATTAAATGGTCTCCCCTAACCCAATCACATCCTCACACATTATGACCCAAAAAATCATGTTAACCCCTAAGGCACTATTGCCACTAACCACTAATCCACCAATATTCTATGACCACTAATTATTATGGTCCTGGACATTGTGTACCCTCTAATCCCTATGAACCTTGCCATGCCTAACCCTTGAAATTATCAAGATGTTTCATTAAGAAACCATGAAGACATGAACCCACTAAGAAACTATAATCCCTAACACACTAGTCCCATATAAATGCATTAATCCCCTAATAGAATTTGTTGATCATTGATCCATTTGGATCCTTGATGAAATCACCTTCTAATAATTATGAATTTGAATCACAATGAATCCCTATTATATGATAACCCCCAACCAATATCAACTTGAACATGGTATACCCTCCTATCCCTATGATCCCCCTGAAACAATTGCCCCTAGTGAACATAGTGTGACCTTAAACACACTAAAAGATGAATACATTATGGTTATGAACATAGTAACATCATAATATATTGACCCTTCTAATCACACTATGACTCTTAACCCTATAACCCTTTGACATCTTAATTCACCCTTTTATTTATTTCAAATTATTATTATGATGCATTTAGAAAAGTAATTTATGGTTAATTAATATGTCATTTATGGTCAACAACATCTTTGGCATTAAAGTATCATGTCATGGTATAAAATATCGACCATCAGAATCTCCTTGGACATAATATACCCCCCCACCTCCATGAACCTTGAATTAAATGGTCTTCCCTAACACAATCACTCCCTCACACATAATGACCCAAAAATCATGTTAACCCATAAGGAACTATGGACACTAACCATTAAGCCACCAATATGCTATGACCACTACTTATTATGGTCCCGACATTGTGTACCCCCTAATCTCTATGAACCTTGGCATGCCTAAACATTGAAATGATCAGCATGTTTCAATAAGAAACCAGAAGACATGAACCCCTAAGAAACTATATCCCAAACACACTAGTCCCATATAAATGCATTAAGATCCTAATAGAATTTGATCATTGATCCATTTGATCCTTGATGAAATAACCTCCTAATAATTATGAATTTGAACACAATGAATCCCTATTATATGATAACCTCTAATCAATATCAACTTGAGGATGGTATACCCTTTGATCCCTATGACTCTTGAAACAACCAACCCTAGTGAATTAATTCATTAATATTGTTTGATTATAGAATTCCATGGGTTGTATTTGAGTCTCAAACCTCCCATAGTTTCAAGGAATGACTACTATAACCATGTCAAGTTTTGGTGCAAACAAGCACAAACTGAAAATTTCAACCTTGGTCCCATTTCGTGGCATTATTTTCAATTGCAAGCACCTTTCAATCTAGTGAAAGTTGATCTATTAATGTCTCTTTGTTATCGTAGGTTATAAATCCTCATGATCCCAATGACGACATGCCTCCAACCTTCTATTATAATGATCGCTATGACAACATTTATGAAGGGTGATGACTAAGACTAGGGTTTAGCATTTAGATGATGAATTGATGATGGAAGAAAGTAAGTCAAATTTGAGTCAAATTTGATCCGTAAACCCTCCCATATCGCTAAGGCATGAATAGTCTATACATGTCAAATTTAAATGCATTCAAACAGCTTGAAAAAATTCAATGTTGGCTCCATTCACGTGTCATTGTTGCCCGTGTTCAGTCCTAGTACAATTTCCTCAAGTAAAATTTGTATAAGATATTTGAGACCTAGATAATGATGAATTGATGATGGACATAACCACATCGCTGGTATGATTAGGTGCAAATGACAGAGCCCTCTTGGTTTCAAGAATAATTCATTCTCTACTAAACAGTGGAAACCATGTGAAGGTGGGAGCTCATCTCACACATCCGACACCCCTCGTCACATCACTCTCAATTTCCATATTACCTAATTTGAAATTCTAAAGAACATGTATCATACTATATTATACAAAATAAAACATATAAAGATCATATAAAAGATATAAACACATACCTCTTCTTTCCAACAATTAAATATCAATCATCTTCTTCATCCAACTCAACATCAGTATCAAGATCTCGTTTGGAATCGATACGAGGTTCATTCCTATCACCATCATCATCAACGCCATTTTTTCTACTATAGTTATC
The DNA here is from genome assembly GCA_010110895.2 of Picea sitchensis. Taxonomy (NCBI): domain Eukaryota; kingdom Viridiplantae; phylum Streptophyta; class Pinopsida; order Pinales; family Pinaceae; genus Picea; species Picea sitchensis. The sequence continues at coordinate 6,337 of SNQJ01S0119173.1, forward strand.
GATACCGTCAATGATATCATCGTCTCCAACATTTGGATGATCAACTTTTCAACTTCTTTAACTGGACATCGACTACATGAGCTACATGTTCGATCTTCATAATCATGATATTCTTCTTCGTTATTATCTTCATCCTCGGATACATGATTGTACTTTACTAGTCTTCCTCTTTGATCATATCTAACAATATATGACCAACCCCCTCTACCTAGCACCTCCGAGTAAAATAATACTTGCTCACATCGGGATTGAAGAACATAAGGCTTTGTACCCGATACAAATTCCCTTGTATTAACCATGGTAAAATCCATTATCATGCTCAATAACAATTATTTTAGGATCACGCTCATGAATCCGTAGCATGTACCATTTAACCTCATACAAAACTATTTTAAAGGAATTGTACACTCAATTATATCCTCCAAATGGCCATAGTATCTATTCTCGCTTCTTCGATTTCCTCATTACCTCTGTGAGGAAATGTTGGTGACCTTAAACACTCTAGTTATCCCACAATCCAAGGTTTCTTTCTAATTTTATCATCCAACATTTTGATATGAAATTTACAAACCATTACACCACATAGCCTTGTGGGATGTTTCAACTCTAACATGGACAACAAGTAAAAAATAAATTACAAATTATTAATCCTCATATAGGACTTACTAAAATATATATTTCCAATAATTAACAAACCAAATACATTGGAAAATTGGGAAAAACTAGGAAAAAATGTGGGTAACAAATTTAACTTGCATGTTTATCTTTAAACCAAAGGCTAAAATAACTTCCCTTGATGTAAGATTAGGAAATTGATGTCAATGACGATGTGATGTTTTAATCATTTTACTCACCCCTTCCCATGATAAAATACCAAAGTATTCTTAAGTATATTCTATCCAATCCTCCATCCAATCAAGGTTGTTTGCAATGTATAAATGTAAAGCATCCCACTCTCGAGTCTATATGATAGCATAACAATCTAATATCATTAATTAGTTATTGTTAATAAAATGAATAATTTAATAAATGTGTAATATATTAAATCTTAATACCAACATCTACCAATAATTACCTTCAGAGTCCCTCATTTTACCTTTCCCAAATTGTTGCTCCCCTTCAAATTTTTTTTATGGAGTCGAGATGCCAAATGAAAGGCACATTCATATTTTCTACATAGCACTTAGGTAGAGAATTGACTAATATACACCATGCATTGATATCATAGTCCTCAACCATAGAGTTTCAAGACTTCAAGCACCTCTCCACCATCCACATCGACCTTGTGTGTACTGGTCCACATAATTCAATCTCCCTCAACTTGGTGTGTATGAGGTAGTGTTCTTGTGCATTGAAAAATGATGGAGATAGATATTGTTGCATTTGGATAATAATTAGTAAGAATTTCCTCTCTTCCAATACCTTATATCTTCTTTATGGATTTATTTTGATGATAGCCACCTACAAATGTCAATGCAATAAAATAATATCAAGGCATACATAAATTTGCAAATAAAAGATAATATGTCAATAAGTTCCACTACAAATAACATAAGAAGTACATTTTCCTTCTAAAACAATACTTACCTCATGTATTTGCCAAGTACATAAATAAAAAAATTTATGTTGTTGTCAAAGTCGTCTGGGAGAGATAAAGGTAGAATATATTGTAACAAAAAACAAATAATTATTATTTGTTTCCAAAAAATGCGTACCAATAAGGAAATATATTATAACCTACTAATTACCTTAATGAATGTATGCCAATCATGTGTTTTAACCCCACCAAAAACACCTTTTTTAGTTAAGATATTTTATATGTTCGACGAAAACCCCGTTGGAAACCTAATTTTTTGAATGACCTCTTTTACAATATTGCTCTATTTCTCCATCAATAACCAAGGAAGACTAGTATTTTGTTCATGACCATCGCCATTAGAATTAATAATAACACTTTGCAAGGTGTGATTAGCTTCTCGGATGTCACAAAAAATATTTCCAATTCTCTCTTTGTCATTCCTTCCATATAATATTCACCATAACAATTCTATTATGTTCTTCCTGATATGCATTGTATCAAACAAATGAACTATTTGTAGGTGCTCGTAGTATGGAAATCTACTGAATTACATTGGGTAGCTTTTCTTCCTCGTGGAAGCCCATTTGTTCCTTAACGACATTCATGAAACATCAACAAATTGAAATTAACACTAATTAATGGGACAAAATGAAATTAATACGAATGAAATTAACCAAAGATTTATATAATAGGCCATACATAAATAATTTGCGTACCTTGACGATTTCTAATATATTCCAACTTCCATAGGCGAGGTGTCATTCTTCATGGTTTTTTTCCCTTTTCTTCTTTACCATTGAACTTTTATTTGTCTGTAGTTTGATAAATATGGTTCTTAGGCATAAAGTGCCTATACTCATCAAACACTTCCTTTGCTAAACTCTTTGAATGACGAGATTTTATCCTCGGACCACAAGCTAGGCATGCAAATTTACCCTTTGTTTGAAGACCTACAAGATATATGAATAAATGTAGAGTCAAATTAGAGTTACAATTTAAAATAATGCATATTTTTTCAATAAATATATATAATATTAAATCAAAAAATAAAGTAACAATATACCGCAAAAATGTGTTAACCCGGGAGCATCATGAATTGTCCATGACAGTATTCCATGGAATTGAAATCATTTTTTCCCTATTGGTCTAGAGATGTCATACATAGTGACGCCAACCCATAACTTCAACAACTCATCGATGAGAGGCTCAATATATACATTCATATCTTTAACCTTGTACCTACCTAATTGGTTCAACAGAATCATCATACTGGATGATTAATTATACTTATCTAGATGTCGTGATATACAAAAGAAATAATTACCATGCACGAAACAAAGAAATAAATATTTTGTCATACTTTAAAGAAAATAAAATATAATTAAATACCTGGAAAAATCATTGCCAACATTGTATGCTCTCTCTTGATCAACATCCAAGGAGGAAGGTTATTGTTTATAACAAAAACAAGCCACACTGAGTACGTAGAACGAAGCTCTCCAAATGGATTGACACCATCAGCTGCCAACGAAAGTCTAACATTACGAGGTTCTTCTTTAAAAATTGGTCACTTTTCTTCAATGTAGTTCAATGTCGAACCATTTGCAGGCATTCGAAGAACCTCGTCTCGAATTCTGTTCTTTGCATGGAAATCCATAAACTGTGTTATACTTTGGCACCTAAACAACCGCTGGAAACGTGGAATTATCGGAGTATAATGAAGAACTTTTCTAGGCACCTTATTTGACGCTTTATCGATTCGATATATACTTATTTGACATTGTGGGCATTCATTTTCTAATTCATATTGTCCATAATATATGATATGATCATTAGGACATGCATCAGTATCCTGATAGTCCATTCCAATTTCTTTCATAATCACAGATATTTCTTGATATGTGTGTGGCAAAATATTTGACGTCGGTAATAGAACATCACCTAACAATCTACAAAATTCTAAAAAATAAGTCAATGTAAACAATATTAAGCAATAGAGATATGGACCAGATCATATACCAGGTACAGGATTCAACAGAAGAATTCATCGAGGAAGCCATAAGGAAATAGGCATAACAACACTAGAAGGTGGAAGAGTAGTTGATAACACTACATCATCTCTTAGAAGCAACTAGAATAACAAAAGAATGCAAAACAAAGGGAGGAACGTGCATAATTCTGATGGAAGAAGTAGATATTTCATGTCGAGCCTTAACCAAGCTAGCAACTGGACACATAAAAATACAAATTGAGGCAGATTCAATTGAGTTCCCAATGATAGAATTACAAGAATAGGTGAGGGAAATCAACTATTTGAACATTGTGGTGTCATGGCTCCCAACACATACTAAAAATCTTACAAATGGGAATGTTACATGAGATTAGGATGCGGGGAGAGGAAGCACACTAACAACTGAACAAAATACAAGAGGAAAAGGCTCAATTGCAACAACAATGTGAAACTATTCTCCAGCAAAAGAGCACAGTGGAAGGGAAAGCGGAGGAAGGAAGGAAAAGAATGAGGCCAAGGAAAGAGCTAGGAAAGAGTTAAAGGAAAAGGATGAAGCTGAGAGAATGGTGCATAAGACACAATTGGTCTTCAAGAAATTGTACAAGGAAGTGTCATAAGTGTCGTTAGTAGTCGAGGCTACTACAAAAGAACAAGTATTGAATATTGGAAAAGTCATCAAGGACTTTTGAGTGAATATTGAGGACCTACAGGTACAAATTACACCATGCACACCCCGAGAAGTCTGAGAAGGCAAAGAGATAATGGAGATGAAAAGGGTCGCCATCATTAATAAGATAGAGGAAGAGTGCACAAAACTCTGGGAGGAGAGCGCAAAAATATGGACATACATAGTGGAAGATCTAGAGATGAAGGTTGTGGAGGCCAAATTAAGAGAAACATAGGAAAAGGCACAACAAGTTTAAGAGAGAATCAACACACTTCCACTAGTTGAATGTATGACAACCATTTTCACATAGAAGCAGTCATACGTGGAAGTGGAACAAATGAGGGATAAACAAAATATCCTTTAGTATCACTTATGACCACTGCAGGAAGAAGAAGTAAGGGTGATCGATGGACTGGCCACTACATAGGGTAAGGTGAAACAAGAAGCCCATGAAGAAGAGAACAAATTGGCATCCTTGACTGCACAGGGGCTATAAGAGTTTGTGTAAATAGAGAAAGAAATAATAAAGGAAGTTGTGACAACCAAGGACTCCTCCAAGAAGTTCATCCAATAGAGGAGAAGCGTGAAATAGGCCTAAGTGGCTCAGGACAAGCCACGGGTGAGTGTTGGGGGCCTATTGGAAAGACAATTTTGGGATAAAATTTTGATAAAAATCCTAAGTATAGAAGAAGTGCATAGCATAGGTGTCTAGAATAAGAAGGAATAATCAGGAGTGCTCAATTGAGGTGCATCCATAATTACAACGTACAGTAAGAGAAGAATAAAGAAGACAGAAGAATAAAGAATGAGAAGAAAGCGAGTGAAAAGGAAGGATGATATCCCAATGTGCTAAAGATAGAAGGACACACAAAATCAGGAAGAAAAATAGTCAGAGTGCACAAGTAGCATGCACACATAAAAGCAGGTGAGAACAACCAGTTAACTGGAATATTCATGCATTCTAATAGGGTTTTGGGATGAACAAAGTAGGGCTTTAAGCCCTAGAGTGTATGTATAAATATGTAATGGGTTGGGGGAATAGGGGTTCCTTATTGTTCAGTTCTATGATAGGAATTGTTATGGTTCTTTTCTGGTCTCTAAAATATAGGAATCTATGTTTGAAGGTGTTGACGAGTCTAAATTCGCTCGACAACAATAAGGGGTTCTCCCAGGTAAGAAGTCCCAATTAGACCTCTCAGTGTTTGGAATAGGGAACCCATATGTATTCTGGCCCAACAACCATTGTTGGTTGGTTTTACCAGTTGTGACCGATGAGGGTGAGTGATGGGTCATTATGCAACAGAAGATGTAGATGAAGACTATCTAAATGCATATCTAATCTACTTATATTCTACCTTATCCTAGTTAGGAGTGAATTAATGTAAGAGAATGAGTTGTGGCATGAAAGTAACTCTACCAAAAGCTTCACACAGATAGTTGAAATGAAGAAATAAATTTGGATAGCACATGCACATGAATATATAACCAGAATAGTCTAAGCCACTATATCACATACATTGGTAGCTCATTCTCTCATGACATGTAATATAAGTAAGAATGACAAAACTGCAAGAAGACATATATTGCATTAGAATAGTCCATAAAAAAACATGATCTTATATCCCATGTGAACAACAAAAAATCTTCTTGAAATAGTTTGCAGCAAAACAACAACACATGCAAGTCCTTCTCTTAGTCAAAAGTTGGCACCGAGGACTTCTCCATATTAACAGTTTCAGCAATCGTACATGAAAACTCTTAGGACAACTCTCCAATTTTAGTTGACACTGTATTCTTGAAGTATCTTAGATGTGTACAATGTTTGAAGATCCAAAATCCCTTTCTTTGGGTTCTATTCTAGTATTTATTGAGGTTCAATAATACCTTTGGCCTTCTGTCTCCCTCGATGGCCTTTTTTCTTCCATCATTTTTTCTCATCCTCTTTGTGATGATGAGCAACAAGGACAATGGTTACATTTTTAATTTGTCTCCTAGCACTAATGGGTTGTCATGGATTTCAGCCATATGTGTCTTGCGCATCATAAAGACTTGCTTTGGGTATGGGGGCATCTTCATCATCTTGAGTTTGACAACCGATCATCATGGAGTTTCTATATCCATGATTCATACATTTTCTTGATATTTTCTTTGTTTATCCTCCATTCCTGCTACGTATTTCATTATTTCTTCTTCATCATATTTAGTTGTATATTTCATCATGAGAATGTTGAGTGCGATCCGCCTTTGCTCGGTACCTTACAACATTCAACATACAATAGATGAGAGTAAATCCAAATAAACTATCAAGAATAATCATTTGAATGCAAATAAATTGGGCATAAAATAATTGAAGCATCATTTATAAACTTCCCTAAGTTTGATTCATGGTTCCTCTGCTCACGGTCGATTTATTGTTTTCTTCGAGGTTGTCAACAAGGTGTCAGATATTAATCCAAAAATAAGTATACCACACATTAGGAATTTCTCTAATAATATAACTAGGAAGTTGTAGATCTCTAAGATACCTTTCAAACGGTATAAATAATGCACAAAATGGACACCCAAGTAAAATGTTACAAACATTTTACGGAAGGTGGTTTTGCATGTTTCGGAGGAGTTAGTACTAACTCCTCCAATTTTCCCGGAAGAGTTAGTACTAACTCCTATGACCTGGAATAAGTGTACCATTGATTAATAATTTCTCAAATTACATAACTAAAAATTGTAGAGATCGTAAATACTTTTCCAGTGGTATAATTAAGTTGCAAAACAGAAATCCGAGTCAAAAGTTACAACCATTTGACAAAAGGTGTTTTTCTTGTGTTCATACGATACCCGATTGAGGTGTCTTTTTTTGCAACGAGAAAACAGAGAGACTCTTCTATCAATATAACTGAACATTTGGTTCCATCATTTGAGTTGATCTGTTTCTAATGATGGCCACGAATATCGAGGCTTGCTTAGTGGCAAATCCTGGACGATCGTTTTGGCACTTTCAGACCTCAGATTTTGATTCCGTCAGTTGGGTTGGAATCATAATGGCAGGAACAAAACAATTAACTTGTTTCAGGGATGAAAAATTCACTTTGACGGATGCTGAAAAATTGCGCCCAAAGGCATTTTCTAATGAAATTTCAGGTCACGCGTTCTTTGTTTCTTCATCCAAATTTAATTTTGTAAGTTGCTAGATCATATGTGATGTACAGGATCTTGATCCACCTATTAATATTGAGGTTATGCATTAATATCACAAATTTATAAATCCGCCAAAACTGCTAACTGGCATCAAGTGCGCTTAGCACTGTCTAGGAGCTAAAAGGACCATATTTCTCCCAAGGTGCATTTCAGAACAAATGCAAGACCTGTAGGTGTTATTATTAACCATATGATGTTAGGTGATGCTTCCACAATGAATATTTATTTTTAATGTTAAGAAATGAAAAACAAACAAGCTAGTACCATGTGCGCGAAGAAAGCCATTGGGAACACTAAAACTTGATTATGACTGTGGTCTGAAGAAAAATAGTTGAGATGGGAAATTAATGACCAACTATATAGATAGGCGTGGAGAGTTTAATCATTGGAAATGTAAGGAGATTGACTAATGAATGCAACAAGAAGGGATCTGAGCTGGGAGGGGGACGAGATAAGCCTCAAGGAGAAAGTGGGCTATGCTGACCTGATCAACATTGGCGAGAGAAAGAAGATTTTCCTCGATTTTCTCGACGATGATGAGGGGTTGAAACCCTTACACTAATGCATTTTAAAAAAGAGATGGAAACTTGTCAATGAGTAGTGTGTCAAGAAGAAGAGGTGAGCCTCGTCAATAAGCAATGTAATGAAGCGAAACGGAGAGAATGTAATTTTTATGTGATGCAATGACATGAGTAGAAGTGAATCAGCTGGTGAAAGGTCTGTGTGTGATGAATATAATAATGCGATCAATATTGGTGAGACAACATTGATCATGTGAATTTCACCGGCAATGAAGATGTGAGTCAGTGATGTTTGGCAGAATCTCGATAGTGCGTTAGCCAAGTTCAAAGGGAGGTAGATGATGAACTGATGGAAAAAAAAATTGCATGTCCATCCAAAGGTGGAAGAAGTATGTGTGTGTCAGAACACTATGTATCAATGTAGGAAGAGGGGACTCACCGAAGTGCAGATCGTCGGGTATAAGTGATCTGAGTAACCGGAAGTGGTAAAGTAAGGTAGGGTGAGGGGAACTTGGGCGTATCTATTTGCACGAGAGAGAGAGTGTGAGGGTTTCGATTGGAAGAATTAAAGGGGGGGGGGGCATTTTTTGTCTTGGATAGAGGCTAAGACAAGAAAATTGGGAGGATTTTGTGGGGGAACAACAAATGATGACACACTGGGTGAAGCCAGAGTCTCTACTAGTCTTTCCTAACTGATAAGTATAAAATATAGAGGGTCATGAAATTTACTTTTAAGTTCAAAAAATTATGGGAATAATGCATAACAATTACTTGAATGATTCCATCGAGGTGGGCTCACTGGTGATGCTTCCATATATTCTAGCAGAGCTCATATTTTGCAGATGAAGGATGAATGATGATGAAGTTTATTTCCTTAAACTGCGTCAACGATCCGGGTTGGTATCTCCATCTTGGGGTTGATATAGGTTTGGGATAAAAAAAAAAAAATCACCAGGTGTGTATATAGATATCTCATAGGTGTTTCTCCACTGTCTTTAGCATCCATATCCCCAGTTGAGTCACCACTCCATCACAAACCTTTCTCTACTGCCAGCAAGCATCCATAGCTCCCACAGAGATATATGCATGTCCTCAAGTCTGTTCAAACTTTCATTTCCATTCCTTCTCGACTTATTTAGTGGATGTTTAGCATTCAGTGGCTGGGGAAAGAGATGGCATTTTTTTTAGCCTGATAGGGTATGACTACCAACTTTTGAGATTTATTTGCATATTTTCTACACCTGGCTACATAGAGATATCCCTTTAGTTTGTTCATCCTTTATACTTTGACACTTTAGTGTGTGGATGGTTCCTTCATTACATAGGATATACTCACCAGCTAATATGAAAGTATGACCTTTGATTAACCATTATGCTCAATGATGGTTTAACTGTTGTCACAACATCCCAAATAGTTATGATTCATTTTCAAACAAAGACCCCTAATTCTGCTCATGAGCTAGGAAAGAGATGCAAGTTGATTTGTGCATGCTTCTAGTGCAAAAGTGATTCCTGTAAAAATACAAATAGAGGTGAGTGGTTTGTGCATCATGATATATAATCAGATATCATAAGACAATATAATTGAAGAAACAAATTGCTTTGAAGGGAAAAGCTGATGATGAAAGAATGGGAAGAAAAATGTTGAATTAGGAGAGATGACACATTCAGGGTTAGATATGAATTCTATCCAATTTCTTGCTACCATTGAAAAATCAAGCCTTTTAGATGAATGACGATCAACAATATGTAATTAGGAAATGCAATTGATAGATAGAGAAATTATAGATTGAGTGTTTCTAGCATATTAAAGGATATTCACACATTTCGACCAGCTAGAATTTTACAACTTATTGAAATGATTAATCCATGTGAAAGCTAATACTCATGATTCTTCATTTAGATGGGTTTTAGTGCTAGTAATATCTGAGGATTACACCTCTCATCATGACTTTTTGAATACTTCTAATTCATTTGTGCAACCTTGTGCTTTAGGGGGCAAGAGTTGGCAATAGCTCCACTTCATCGTCCATCAAGCTCCTTTGCTTTGGCCTTTTGACATGTCTATTTCCTTTTCACTTCTTCAATCTCTAGAACTGATGTCAAAGTATGACATATCTAGTTAACCATAGTTCTAATGTTTCATGGTCGATTCAAACCTTCTTGAGATGTGTGTCTTCCTTAAATCTTGTCTTTCTTTTGAAATGAATATACCTTTCCATGATCAACTCCGGAGAACCTTTTTGGAAATCCTCACCACAACAATCTGAAAACGAAAATAAAAATTTGTCTGGGTATTTGATATTTCTCCATGAGTATCATCCATTCCATTTGTTGTGAGACAGAGTAGACTTGATCTTGAATGTTGATTTTTCTATCTAAATTTCTCCTTTTGGGCAACAAATAACTATAGCATTAAAAATCACCCATTCTTCCTTAGAAAAAGTATTCTTGAGATACCTTTCCTTGATCAATATCAATGATATAAATATCATTGTGATTGAATTATCAAATGGACACTAACACTTATTGACCTATTCCTCGAGGATAAGCACGTCTCCTATCAAGGAGTCACAATTACTTCAATGATTTTGGTCAATAGACACAATTATTAGCAAGGTTATGAATAACCGATGTAATTTATTAAATCTAATATCCATCTTGGCCACACTGTAAAGCATTCCCCAATAGATATTCTTCAACATTTTTGGGTGACCGACTGCCCAACTATCAATGTCAGGGTAAATGTTGCTGAGACAAGTGAATTTTGCACTTGAATTTCTTGGAGAATTCTTGCACATGCTTTCCTTATGAATATGGAGGAAAACCAAGATTAATCCAAACTTTCAGTTAGAGGAAAATGAAAAGCATTAAATGAAAAACAAGAAATCTTTGATGAAAAGTGACTTGAACTACAAACTAGACTAATCGTAGCAAGTGATATTTATTGAAGCGATCAAAACAAAACCAAATCTATGCTAAAACTGGAAAACACATCAACATCTAAGTTATGAAAGAATAAAATAAGAAAAAAGAATTATGTTAATCATATTCCTAACCTAACCTATACTGGATGAAAGAAGGCTAGGTGTAAGAATAGTGCCAGTGAAGCCAATCGAGCAACTCCAAACCTTCGATCGCATATTCATTGAAGGCCAATTGCAGAGAATGAAGAATTGAGGGTTGAAAATTTGGAAGAATTGATTCCAACAAGTTTCCACTCAACATGTCAAATTTGGCAATTTTATTGTTCATGTGAAATGCAGATGTGTAGGATTCCTACAACCAAGATTAAACTATGTCATAAAATTTAAAATGATCGATATATGATTGTTGGAAGGAAATAAACAATGAGATACATATATGATTAGGATCGAGAACAAAAATTGCATGCAACGTACTTTGTAAGGTAGTCTCAGAGCGGGTGGTATTTCTCATCCCAGTGGTAGAAGTAAGACAACAAGCACTTGACATAATCATTGATTGAAATTGGAGTGTCTCATTGTCGATGTAGATATCCCTGGGTTCAAATTTCACATACTCCACATGCTGAGAGGAGAGATAATGGTGGATTGTTCGAGGGAAACATTGAGTGAAAGAAATCTCCAAATCCTCTCCTATTACATCAATGAAATCATGCGAGGAGTGTTGGATTATTGGGATAGAATCCATGGATAAGTGATGTATATGCTCCTAGGGAGTAACATGTAATTCCAGAGTAGATTGAGATGACAAAGGTTCTTGAATCAACTCAATGTTTCTTGTATTTTTCATGGTGATGCACAATTCATTTGTTGTGATTTGTTCATAAGGATCAACAAACTCATGGTGCCCTGCATACTTTATATTTGCAGTGATTAGCATATGTTCATCAAGGCCAGAAATCTCAGATTGTGTAGGACCAATGAGTGATAGTTCTATGATTTCATTCAATTCTGAGACTGGAAGTAATCATAAAAAATAGGGACATCAAAATCAGATTTTCATTCACCATGTTCCAGAAATTCGAATTTCAAAATACTTTCAAAGGGATGCATTCTAGATGAAGTATTGTTAAGGATGAGTGCTCGATCGATCAAGGTTGGACACTCTTCTTGATATGGTATATCATTCAATGTTTCATCGATAAAGGATTAATGTGAAGAGTGTATTGTATCATAGACACATGGTTGCTTGTGTGTGTGATTATTATTGAACAAATTTGTATACAGTGCATGAAGGTCTTCATATTTTGAATATGATGGGATTTATTCAATGAGAGGTTCATCACATAACAAAATATGATCATGATTTTTGAAAGGGGGATTTTTACATGGTTCACACTCCGAGGCTACGAGGTTTAGGATTACTGATAAATATTTCGTTGTAGTTGTGTCGGAGTGTTGGTTGAATATTATCGCCCCTATAATGTTTGTGGTTGAATATGAATTTTTTGAATATGATATGGCTTGATCGTTCAGATAGCATTCCTCAAAAATAGAGATTAGATATGAAAACTAATCAAATATTTATTGGCATGATAGTTCATCCCTTTCAGGAAATCTACAGTAAATATGCATGACTCTTCGAAAGAAATTATTCTCAAATTAATTTCTTAGCCTACATATTTCTGCCAGTTCATCAACGAGTTTGTCATAAACATAATTTTCATGAGAAACAATAAACATTTCCATGAATTGTTTCCAGCTATGAATTGAGTTTTTTGGCAATGTATTAAACCATGCTTTAATTCACCCTTTGAATGTGAGGATTAATAGTCGACATGTTTCATTGTCCTGTATAATATTAAGATTTCATCGAGTGATGTCAAATAATTTAAGATGAGTGAATGTAGAGACATTCCCTTCACCATTGAATTTTGGATTTGAAAATATATTTACTGTCTTGATTAAGATGGCCTCGGCGGTTCTCGGAAGACTCAAAGAGTCATCGTATACATAGGTTTCGAGAGGAGCCATGGGATGGTTGAGTGTTAAATGAAATGACTCCATGTGGGAAGGCTTGTCATCTGACCCTCCTTCTAGCACCAATTATATTGACGGGTCTAAATTCACCCGACAATAGTAAGGGGTTCTCCTCGATAAGAAGTCCCAATTATACCTCTCACCATTTGGAATAGGGAACCCATCCGGATTCTGGCATGACAACCATTGTTGGTTGGTTTTACAGGTTGCATCTCGGTACACCGATGAGGGTGAGTGATGGGTGGTTATGCAATGAAAGATGTAGATGAAGACTATCTAAATGCATATCTAATCTACTTATATTCTACTCTATCCTAGATAAGAGGGAATTAATGTAAGTGAATGAGATGTGGCATGAAACTAATTCTACCAATAGCTTCACCAATATAGTTGAAATGAAGAAATAAAGTCTGATAACACATGCACATGAATATATAACCAAAATATTCTAAGTCACTATATCACATACAATAAAAACTCATTCGCTCAGGACATGTAACATAAGAAAGAATGACAAAACTGCAAGAAGACATATATTGCATCAGAATAGTCCATAAACAAATATGCTCTTACAACCCATGTGAACAACAAACATTCTGCTTGAATAGTTTGCAGCAAAACAACAACACATGCCAGTCCTTCTCTTAGTCAAAAGTTGGCCCTAAGGGATTCTCTGTATTAACAGTTTCATCAATAGTACTTGAAAACTCTTAGGACAACTCTCCAATTTTAGATGACACTATATTCCTGAAGTAGTTCAGAGTTGTACAATGTTTGAAGAGACAAAATCTCTTTATTTGGGTTCTATTATAGTATTTATTGAGGTTAAATAAGACCTTTGGCCATTTGTCTCCCTCGATGACCTTTCGTCTTCCAGGGTTTTTCCTCATCCTCTTTGTGATGATGAGCAACAAGGAAAATGGTTACATTTTGAATTTGTCTCCTAGCATTAATGGGTCATCACGGATTTCAATAATATGTGTCTTGTGCATCATGAAGATTGGCTTTGGGTATGGGGAATCTTCGTCATCCTGAGTTTGACAATCGATCATCCTGGAGTTTCTATATCTCTGCTTCATACATTTGTCTGTTTTTTACTTTGTTTCTCCTCCATTACTACTACATATTTCGTTATTTATCCTATATCATATTTAGTTGTAGATTTCATTGTGAGAATGTTGAGCGCAATCCTCCTTCACTCGGTACCTGAAAACATTCAACATACAATATATGAGAGTAAATAAAAATAAACTATCAAGAATAATCATTTGAATTCAAATAAATGGGGCATAAAATAATTGAAGTATCATTTATAAACTTTCCTGAGTTTGATTCATGGTTCCTCTGCTCGCGGTCAATTTATGGTGTTCTTCGAAGTTGTCAACAAGGTGTCAGATATTAATACAAAAATAAGTATACCATAGGTTCGAAATTTCTTCAATCATATAACTAGGAAGTTGTAGAGTTCAGAGAGAAATTTCCAATGGTATAAAGAATGTGCAAAACGGACAGTCGATTCAAAATTTATGACCATTTTACGAAAGGTGGTTTTGCATGTTTCGGAGGAGTTAGTACTAACTCCTCTGATTTGCTCGGAGGAGTTAGTAATAACTCTTACAAACTGGAATAAGTGTACCATTAATTAGGAAATTTTCAAATAACATAACTAGTAAGTTGTAGATCTCGGAAATACATTTCCAACAGTATAAATAATTCTCAAAACGGGCACTCGAGTCAAAAGTTACAACCATTTTACGAAAGGTGGTTTTATTGTGTTTGGAGGAGTTTGAACTAATTCCTTCGAACTGCACTGACTCCTTCGACCTGGAATAAGTGTACTATTCATTAGTAATTTCTCAAATCATATAACTATAAAGTTGTATAGCTCGAAAATACCTTTCTAAAAGTATAAAGAAGTCACAAAACAGACACTTGAGTCAAAAGTTACGGTCGATTTACGAGAGGAAGTTCTCTTATGTTCGGAGGAGTTTGAACTAACTCCTATGACCTGCTAGGAGGAGTTTGAACCAACTCCTCCGACATGTACAAAAAATTTTGAACTAACTCCTCTGATACATATCGAATTGTTTCGAACTAAGTCCTCTTATATGTATCGGAGGAAATGAAGGGAAATCTTCTTAATTGCTTTGGAGGATTCAAAAGGAACTTCTCCTTCCAAGGAAAGAAAAATTGGAAACAATTCAAAGTGTCGAATTGGAAAGAGACAATGAGAGCTTGAGTTCAACAACTCATAACTTCCTCATACGATGCCCAATTGAGGTGTTGTTTTTTGTAACACGGAGAACACAGAGAAAATATTCCATCAAGATAACTGAACATGTTGTTCCGTCATTTCAATGGATCCATTTCTAATGATGGCCATGACTATCGAGGCTTGTTTGGTGGGAAATCCTAGACGATCGTTTTGGCACTTTCAGACCTCAAATTTTGATTCCTTCCATTGCATTAGAATCTTAATGGCAGGAATCAGACAATTAACTTATTTCAGGGATGAAAAATTCAATTTGACGGACACCGAAAATTTACTCCCAAAGGCATTTTTTAATGAAAGTTTGGGTCCCACTTTCTTTGTTACTTCATCCAAATTTAATTTTTCTACTTGCTAGTTCATTTATTATTTACAAGCTCTTCATCCACCCATTAATACTAAGGTTATGCATTAATATCACAAATTTATAAATACGGCAAAACTATCAATTGGCATCCAGTGCACTTAACACTGTCTAGGAGCTTAAAGGACCAAATTTCTCCCAAAGTGTGTTTCAGAACCAACGCAAGACCTGTAGGTTTTATGATTAACCATCTAATGCTAGGAGAGGCTTCTAAAATTAAGATTTCGTTGTAACGTCAAGAAACGCAAAACAAACAAGCTAGTACCATGTGTGTGAAGAAAGCAAATGGGAACACTAAAACTTGATTATGAATGTGATATGAAATGAATTAGTTGAGAGAGGAAATTAATGACTAGTTGTATAGATAGGCGTGGAGAGTTTAATCATTGTAAATGTAAAGAGATTGACTGATGAATGCAACAAGAAGGGATCCGAGTTGGGAGGGGGATGAGATAAGCCTCAAGGCGAAAGTGGGCTTGACCTGATCAACATTGGCGAGAGAAAGAGGATTGTCCTCGATGTGATCGATGACAATGAGGGGTCAAAATCCTTCCATGGATGCATTTGTGACAAGAGAGGGAAACATTTCAATGGGTAGCATGTTGGGAAGAAGAGGTGAACCTTGTCAATAAGCAATGTAATGAAGCAGAAGGGAGAGAGCGTCATTGTTATGTGATGCAATGATGTGAGTAGAAGTGAGTCAACTGGTGAAAGGCATGTGCATGATGAATATAATAATGTGATAAATATCAGTGAGATGATATTGATCATGCGAATTTCGTCGACAATGAAGATGTGAGTCAATGAGGTTTGGTAGAAGCACGATAACGTGTTAGCAAATTTCAAAGGGAGGTAGATGATAAACTGATGAAAAAACCAATGGCATGTCAATGTAAAGGTGGAAGAAGGATGTGCGCGTCAGAATTATATGTATTAGAATAGGAAGAGGGGACTCACTGAAGTGCATATCGTCGGGTATAAGTGATCCGAGGAGTAACCGAAAGTGGTAAAGCGAGGTAGGGTGAGGAGAACTTGGGCATACCTATTTTCAAGAGAAAGATACTGTGAGGGTTCTAATTGGAAGAATTAAAGGGAGGCCCAATTTATTGTCTTGGATAGAGGCTAAGACAAGAAAATTGAGAGGACGTTGTGGGGGAATAAGAGAAGGCTAATGATATGATGCATAGAGAGAGAGAGAGAGAGGCTTTCATTGCAGAATGACTAGGCTAGGAAAGAGGAAGATAATCGTGATATATATTCGTAGCACAATATGCAAGCTTGAAGAAATTACCAGACACATAATAAATAAGGTAGTCGTTGTGGACGTAGCCCAGAGTTGGGTGAACCACGTTAACTATTATGTCAAATGTATTTTATATGATTGTTTATGGATTCTATCTGGATGCATATTAGATCATAATTGTGTTATGTCTAATCATTGTGCAATAAGCATAATTGTCACAGTAATGGGTTATGTGGTAATATGGAATATAATGATAGTATGAATCTGAAATCACTAAGTAGCTAATCAAGAACAAAGACAAATCAACACGCACTTAACCAATAGGAAATAATGAACAAATCAGTGACTTTCCATTCCCTCACTACTCTAGAAATCTAGTTCTTGCAGTCTCAATAGGTACCTCGGGTGAGACTTTACCTGTAAATGCAGGTGATGCTGAAAGGGCCAGTGTCTGGAGGGTTTTGTTGGTCAAATATAACTCAAACCTAGGGTCTTACAACCATACATAGCACCAGAAAATGTTTCTATTTTTCTTAGTTTGGGTTTCCATGGTAAAATCTCTGTGTAATGTGTGTGTGAGTCTGCCATTGTATCTTTTCTCTTTTTATTAAAAATTCATTTGCGGTTATTAATTCTACAAGTTTAAAATCTGCAATATTCTAGGTGTCTTCTTCTTTGATGCATACTTTGTGGTATCCTGATTTGATATCCACCTTGGTAAAAAAATTTGCATGCTGCAACGGATCTAATAGATCATAAATACTGGGAAGAGAGTACCAATTGTTTAGTGTAATCTTGTTCAATTCTTTGTATTTGATACACATTCGCCAAGTACCATCCTTATTTGGTACAATTATGATAGGGACCTACAAGGTGAGGTGTTTGATTGAATCAAACCCTTCTCTAATGGTTGTTGCAACTACTTCACTTCCTTTTCTTACAAAACGAGTTATCTATACAACCCAATATTAAACAATGGGGAGTTTGTCAATGACTCTATTCCATGCTCCACTTCCCTTTTGGGTGGTATCCCTTTAGGCTCCTGGAACATTCCTTTGTATGTCTGTAGAAACTTCTCCAACTTATGTTTCTTCTCTTTAGTGCACCCCTTCAGGGATCCCTTTACTCTTACAAACTCATCATCAGACTGGTTTTCTCTTAAGAAAAGTAAAACATATTTCTTACTAGAACTAATCAATGTCTTAGCTTGGTTGGCACTTACCAGTGAGATCTTCGATTTACCTATATGTGAATTTATTATGTAGGACTTACCATCCTTGATCAGGTGATACTAGTTATCTCTCCACATGAAGATTACATCCCTCATACACATGTAGGGGCTCCAAAACACTATTCCACATATCTCAAGGGGTACTATGTCGAATTCCACTTCATCAATAAAATAAACACTTAAATTAAATTTAATGTTAGACTATTTTGTTACCTT
This sequence comes from Picea sitchensis, assembly GCA_010110895.2. Taxonomy (NCBI): domain Eukaryota; kingdom Viridiplantae; phylum Streptophyta; class Pinopsida; order Pinales; family Pinaceae; genus Picea; species Picea sitchensis. The sequence continues at coordinate 24,597 of SNQJ01S0119173.1, forward strand.
GATCTTTGCATCATTCTTTACCCATTCCAATGGATATGGGATAGGATGATCACGAACCTCCAATCCAAGCTTGCTAACTAGATATGCTACTATGAGATTATATTGTGAACTAGAATTGAACACAACATCTATCTGGTCTTTTTTACTTGGATCTTGATGTAAAAGAGTTTAGTCATCTCCTTCTATTCTTGGTTATGAAGGCTACTCAAATTCACCTCCTTCTACATTGATGTGCAGATAATCTTCTCATCCACATCAAAATTGCTTTCAACATGATTAGTCATATCCACGGCTAGAATATTATTTTATTTTCATCCTTCTTGTGGTTCTTCAGGTTCAACTCTAGATGTAGTTTCCAACACTTTTACTCAATGTGCTCATCAATATTGTAATGGTTACAATGGTTTCTAGGATCCTTCCACTGATGTGTAGTGAATGTCATGTTCTTATCATTTTCCCATTTCTACTTCTTCCCCTCCTTGGAAGCTTCCCGGTGCTCTTTCTGCTTGGAACAATTTGGCTTCCCTTTCTTGTGGGTCGTGTTTTCCAAATATTGTGCTTATACACATGCCTGATACATTGTCCTTGTCTTTAAAAGAATCACTTTATTTCATAGATGGCTATGTAGCCCCCCTAGATACTTAAGGCGTACATTTGGGCTCCTAAGAGAGATACCCAGCATGATCACCATCTCTCTGAACTCGGTGGTGTACTCTTGTACACTATGCCATTTTTTTTCCTAAAGTAGTGTCATCGGATACATTGGTCCTCTACATACCCAATAGGTAGAATTAGGACTTGATAAGGGTTTTCAATTCCTCCCACCTAGTTACTAGACAAACACCCTCTAGCCTAAGTGTTTTTATATGGATTTCACACCAAGTTAAAGAATGATCCTCTAACTTCAGTCTAAAAATTATATATTTTGTTCTTCATCTATATGGTGAATGTTGCAATAAACTTCTAGTTTCTACAACCAATGATTTAGTTTTAATGCATCGATCTCACCTTGGTATGGATTTATGTACACGTTTGCTTCCATATTGAATAAATACTATGAAAGGTTTATGGTACTAGAACTCGACTGCTCTTTCTTGCGTTCTTTCTATGACTCCTTTTCCAAGTATTCATTATCCCCTAGTTTTATGTCTGATCTGATCTCTAACTTCGAGCCTCAAACTTCTTTGAATGGTTTGAGCTTGCTTGCTAGAGCCACCATGAGAAGGGACATATGGTAAGATATGTCAACGAATTTCTAGCAAATCTCTCCTCTACTAGATCTGAAGGGTTGTTATGAAGAGACTCATCAGCCATGGCTAGGATTCTGCAACTTTCTTCTCAAACCGATTCCTAGATCCCTGCAACTTTCCATAAATACCCCAAGAAAACCTGCTTTGATACCAATATGATTTGTAAATGGTCATGGATATTCCACTAGATAGTTTGTCACAACAGATCTAATACACCACTGAAATCTTTATTGTGAAGGTTATTTTCCTTTAGATCTTAGATTCTTTAATTATTGGTTTTCTTCTTAAAATGTATGAAATAGATGAAATGCAAAAAATAGAGAACATAAATAAATACTCACACACCATCCACAAATAAACATAAGATATAACTTTAGAAACCCAATACCAGAGAAAACCCAACTAGAAGGTGAGTTTGCTCTGCTCTCTTTTCTTCAAATCAAAGTACAAAGAAAGAGGCACTATCTATGGAGTTTCCTCTCACACTATGGCCTATATGGATGCTAAAAAATCTCTCCTCCTCTATTATTCTCTCAAAATACCACTCTTAGGTGCTCTGCTCAACTACGGAACAAATACAATGCTAAATAATGGAACCCCTTCTCCTCCTAGCAGGCCATTATTTAACATCGCCCAATAGCCATCTAGGGGTAGGGTTTTGACTTCCTCAACCTTCAATTGTGATAAAGTTTTGGACCTTCTAGAATCTTCTTGAAATTCCATATGTGTCTAGCCCCATATGCATGGGTAATGGGGGCTAATGTGGCATCCTTTCATACCATTATGGTCAACACGGTATGTCAACTTGCGGGAGGTATACATTTTTCCTACAAGTTTGAATTGAATTCATTTTTGCATTGTTGGAAATGTCTTATTGTGTGGAATAACGTCAATAGGTCCTAGGTTCAATTGGGAAAGTTTTGAATCGAAAAAATGTCGTCTGATGCCTCAAAATGGCTCTGGAAGGTTTCAAACCCCAATTTGTCAAATTGAGACCTTCCATTAAAATGACCTCGCAAGTTGATTCCTCCAATTTTTTCTTCTTTGAAAGCATCAAGATAGATGAAAAATAATATAATTATCCAATCCATATCACTTACTAATGTCTTCTTCCTTGATTCTCACCTGGTGATATCCTAATCTCAAGTCTATCTTTGAAAATATATTTTCTTATCTTAGCTTATCAAAGAGGTCATCAATTATGGGTAGAGGGTATTTGTTCTTTATAGTGTCTTTATCTAGTTGTCTAAAGTCAATACACAACCTTAATGTTTCGTCCATTTTTTCACAAAATGTATTAGTACTCCCTAATATGAGACTCATGGGCATATGTACCCTTTCTGTAACAATTCTTCTAGTTGCATTTTAATTATTTTAATTATAGTGTGCTCATTCTATAAGGAGTATTTGGTACTAGGGAAGCTCCTAGAAATAAATCGATAGAGAAATATATATCCCTCTTTGGTGGCAATCTTGGTATTTCTTTTAATACATCCTCAAACTCTTGCAACACTAGAAAATATTCAAGACTTGGCCCTTTGCTCCT
>SNQJ01S0119175.1:0-10785 GCA_010110895.2 Picea sitchensis
CTTAAGATCAAAACCAAGAAAAGTATGTTGAAGATTGGGAAAGGGATGCACTAATGCAAAATACATTGTGTATGTTGGAGAAGGAACATAAATAACATTGCATTTGAATGGATTGACATTGTGTATGTTGGAGAATGAACATAAATAACATTGCATTTGAATGGATTGAGTGTGTTCCTCTTCATGAATGAAGCACGTGGAACCAAAGAGTTGAGTGAATCCTTGTTTGAAGCAAGATTATGAGACAAAGAATTGCATGGGGTAGAGAGTCCTCCTTACTTGAGTAGGAAGTTTCCATGAACTTCTTGGAAAATTGTTGACTAAATATAATATTGTAAAAAAAACTCTAAATATACAAAAATAAAGAGATTCATTTAAGGTGGGAATCCTTGAGAGTGATGGTGTAAAGATGATTTTTGGGTGAATGTCCAACATGAGAGGCCTGAGATGGAGTGAGGTCGAAATAATTTGATGCATCTCCATGGTGTGGACAACTTGGAAAACTAATAATGAAGTGTGTTCCTAGAAAATATCAAGTAAAAGAACACACTGCAATTGAGTTTGCTTACCTTGACTAATTACAAAAAAAATCAATATTGCTTTGATTAGTTCTAAGAAGAAGAAATCCCTTTGATTCTTAAAAACATCTAAAAATACATAAATGATGACTTAAAGATGAATCTCTCTCTCTCTCTCTCTCTCTCTCTCTATGTATATATATATATAATGCACCTTAGTTTTCTATTATCTTTATTTCCTTTGGAAAGTCAACATCTATATATAGAAAATGTTGAACATGGCTTCACACCCACATACCTTTTACATGAGATTAAGTCAAAAAAATTGATTATCTAAACATTGAATTCAAACAAAAAGTCTACAATTAAAAAATTAGCTTTAAAAAACCCTTTTTCAACAATATACTTACCAAACAAATTGCATTTTTCCACTAAGCCTATGATATGTTTTTATGGAAACTTTGATGAATCCACAATCTATATCTGACTTAAACTCAACAACAAGCATTATATAAGTCAACACAATGAATCTTAGATCCATGGTGATCCATGAGGTCTCTCCAAATCTTTTACATTTTTCTCTCTGAATCAAATTCTTTGTTATGAATTACCGTCGGGATTCTTGTCTATCAATCCAACTATGCATAACCATTACTTATTATTTTTTTTAATACTTGTGTAAGAATGAATCACCATGAAGATAACAATTGGCCCTAGGTTCATTAATCATCACAGTTGCAGGAAAACTTGAGGCAAGTAGAGGAAGGTTAATCCACCATTCTCATGGTCACCTAATGGAGGGGCTCTCATGCCTTGACACTAGTCTTTCGCCCCTCATGATAGTGACTTCTCTGACACCCAAAGGGGGTTCTTATTGTGCTCTACATCTGTATGTTTTACTCTGCATTTGCATAGGGTAGAACACGAAAGAAGGCATCTCTGAAGATCCTTTCTCTCTAGTGAATGCAAAGTGAAAGTGACTTTTGCATTGGCGTTTCAATTTATGTAGATGGTAATGGGGATAGAACCTCTTGTGCTTGCGCAATGGACCTCCAACACATGCCCTTAGCATAACTCTAGGTAATGCATGGATATCTACGACACTTAAAGGAGTGGGAAATTTAAGTGCAATTCTCAATTATGACTCAGAAAGCTAAAGTGGAGGATCTAGAGATAGCCATCATTGAGTTAGAAGCACTCATGGGCCATCTCTTGATCCAGGTGGATATTGGTGGCCACCCACCTATTCCAAATTCCAACTGGCTCATCTTGACATTTTTCAGTTCAACATGTTTCTCTGTAATGGGGTCATTTCTTTGTAATTGTGGGTTCTACACTTTTGGGCTTGTCATGAATCCCTACATAGCATCCAAGTGGATATTGGTGGCTGCCCACCTATTCCAACTGGCTTATTTTAGAATTTTTCATGTCAGTACATCTTTTTGTACTTCCAAGACTGTTTTGGGGCCCTAAACAATGTTTTCTTGGCCTGCCACAGTCAAATTGTAGACAAAGTCAAAGTTTTATGGCATAATGCATAGTTCTCAAAAAAAACTTTCCAACGGGCTATCACATGCCTAAAACATAGATCATATGCAAAATTTATGAACCCGGGAAGTTGATGTACTAACTTACCCAATGGGGCCCACATCAATTTTGGCACTTCATCTCCTAAGGTTAGGTTTTTGGATGTTTAGGGTTTTGGCATTCATGTTTATTATAAAAAGGCCTTCAAAGCGTCATTGTAATCATCTTCTTGTGAATGAGCGTAGCCGTCACATCTCTTCTCGGAGATAACGCTGTCACCATTCTAGAGAGTCTTGCACTCTATATTTTTACAGTCTCTGTACATTTCTTTCATTAATAGAAATCATGCATTATTGTATTTATATGTTTCTGTCAATATTTATGTGTATTTCATTGTAATATCTCTGCTTTCATTTCATTTCAAAAATAATTCGGATCAGTGGTATCAGAGCAGACTGCTCTTGATTGTTTTTCAGCGCATGTCCCTGACGAGGACTGAGTATAACAAGTTGGGTCTCTAGCTTGTCTCTCTTGAGGAAATCGCTCTCGCACGCCCAAGAAACTGTCTATGGTGGAAGAAAAGAAAAACGACGGAGCATAAGATTCTATTAACATGTTACTTGAGCAAGCTCTCGCACGATAGAGGGACAAAATGATGGAGAATTTTTCCCACATCCTTCAACGCCCGTCGATAGCAACAGATGCATCTTCATCAAGCGACCACTTTGGAGGAACCTCTCCCTTCAAGGTACAAGTTAATTTTGATATTCTCATATTTGAAGGACAGATAGATGCAGATGCTTTAGAAAAATGGTTAAATCTACTAGAAGGTTATTTCTCTGTTCACAATTTTTCCGATAGGGAAAAGATCACCTTCGCACTCCTCAAGGCTCTCCCCCATGTCAAACATTGGTGGGAAAATTACTAGGAGAAAAATTCCACAAAGGAATCTAGAATATATGGGGTCAAGCCCACTTGGGATTTTTTTGTGGATGTGGTCAAGGAACAATACTACCCTGTTGATAAATATGAAGACCAGTACATGAGATGGACGACACTATAGCAAGAGAAGAGCCAAATAGTGTCGGAGTTCAAAAATACTTTCCATACCTTGCGCACCAAGATGGGTATCAAAGACTCTGAGTGACATCTAGTTCTGAAATACCATGGGGCTTTGCATAGGTACATCCAAACCAAAATGGATTTCCTAAACATCTCATCATTGGGAGTTGTCTATCGATATGTTGTCAAAATTGAGCAGAAATTTAGGCACTAGAACAAATGGGAGTTCAAGTATGCAAATCCGCAACAACCAAAGCATGGTAAAGACGACCCTAACTAACAACCTCATGAAAACCAGTCCAAGACATAGGAAAAGAAGGGTAAAGGAAAGATGAAGAATGACACTGGGAAGTGGTGTGACTTCCACAAAATCCCCTGGCACAACACCAATGAATGTTGCTCCAAACAGTCATTGGTGGACGAGGTCAAAGACAAGGAGCTGAACCCTGATTCAGAATCTGATCCAGAAAATATTGAAAACAAACATATCATCGACGCAAACCCCACTGTTATTGTAGCGACCACAATAATTCAACCAGAAGAACCAGTAAATCCTGAATAGGGGGAGTGTCTCTTCCATTCACAGATGTGGGTGAAGGGGACCCCATTGCATTTCATTGTTGATAGCGATAGCTAGAAGAACCTCATCTTAGCTAAGGTCGTCAAACAGTTGGGGTTGTCGACAACACCACACCGACAACCATACAACATCAGGTGGCTTCACTAGGGACGAGATCTCTGTGTCAACCAACAATGTCGCATGTCCTATGGCATCCAACCCTTTAAGGATGAGGTAGTGTGTGATGTTTCCCCTTTTGATGTCTGTGATGTTGTTTTGGGCCAACCATTTATGTTGAAACGTCATGTTGTTTATGAGTCTTAACTCCATAGTGTCATTATTACTCTCGGGGGTCATCTCTACAGGATACCAGAGGTAGTTCCGACTATTGTTCCACCAAAACAGTGTCGTAAGATAATATCTCATACTGCAAAATTCATCCTCCTCACAATCTATTCAAAGGATGCATAGAAGACCACTACAACCGCTGCAGCCTCAACACCTTCTATCCAACAGAAGTTGATTGCAAAAGAGAAAAAAGATAATGTTTCTTCACCTACGATGGTTCCTACACAATGCCCCGCCAAGCCCAGAGACAACAGGTTGGTGGAACATATTCAACCCCGCCAGCAACAGGTTTGTGGCAACTTTCCATATGCCAAGCAATGCATCTTCTCCAAAAAGGGACACAACTCACCAAGATTCATATTCAGAAAATAATTTCCCCTCTTCCCCGAGCACTCAACACAATGGAGACCATTGCTTCCTAAGGGGGGAGGATTGATCCAGGTGGATATTGGTGGCCACCCACCTGTTCCAAATTTCAACTGGCTCATATTGATAGTTTTTAGTTCAACGCATTTCTTTGTAATGGGGACATTTCTTCCTAATTGTTGGTTATGCATTTTGGGGCTGTCCTGAATCCCTACACAACATCCAGGTGGATATTGGTGGCTTCCCACCTATTCCAACAAGCTTATTTTGGAAGTTTTTATGTTAGTACATCTTTATGTACTTCCAGGTCCATTTTGGGGCCCTAAATAGTGTTTTCTTGGCTTGCCATAGTCAAATTCTAAACATAGTTGACATTTGACAACATAATGCGTAGCTCTCGAAAATACCTTTCCAATGGGCTATCACATGCCTAAAACGAAGATCGTATGCAAAAGTTACAACCCCAGGAAGTTGATGTACTAACTTACCCAACAGGGCCCACTTGACTTTTGACGCTTCATCTTCTAGGGTTAGGTTTTTGGATGTCTAGGGTTTTGGCATTCATGTTTATTATAAAAAGAACTTTAGAGACTCATTGTGATCATCTTCTTGTGAATGAGTGTAACCGTCACATCTCTTCTCAGAGATAAAGCTGTCACCATTCTAGCAAGTCTTGCACTCTGTATTTTTACAGTCTCTATACATTTCTTTCATTAATAGAAATCATGTATTGTTGTATTTCTTTGTTTCTAGCAAAATTTATGTGTAATTCATTGTAATATTTCTTCTTTCATTTCGTTCCAAAAATAATTTAGACCATCTCTCCACCTTCGTCAACTTCCTAATAAAATTACAGGTACCCTTGCTACACCTTATCCCTGACCTTAGGTCCACCTATTCGCATGGAATATTGTAGCTAGTTCCTAATAGGGGTGTTAATGTTTTGTTTAAAATGTAAATCACACAATTATGGAAGATTTTATGGATGTTAACTATGTTAAAGTTGTCCCCGAGGTGTAGGATAGTCGGTGATGGAGTGTGTTGTTAAGGCACTTTGTGATGTTAATTCATTGGTTCAAAACCTGCGGGGACAAAAAATATAGCCATATTAAGGGTTGGTGTGGCTCAGGTTGGGCGCGATCCCCGGGTGATTTTGACGGCTTAGATGCCCCTAAGTCACGGTTTCTCAGCCACAGGCTAGTCTCGTAGGTTATGGACAAACTAGCAAACAAAAAAAAAAAAAACTATGTTAAAGTTTTAAAAGAAGTCTAAATGTTATATAATTTGGATTTTTTTCCAGCAATCATCACCAGAATCTAGCTATACAATTTTTGGTCAAATTGCAATTTTTCATTGTTGATATTGCATTTTTGAATGCATAAATGCATTCAAAGCCCTAAAAAACTCTTATTGCACCCAGATTATGCAATCTCAACAACTGATATATATATATATATATATATATATATATATATATATAAAACTTTTGACTATAATTTGGGCAAAAACAATTGGAAAAATGTAACCAAAAAATGGTTATATCATAGCATGTTTAGATTACGTTGTTTAAAAACATTCCCATTGTTTCTAGTAGATAGTCCACTAGTTATCACAGGATAAGTCATAATCTTAAAATAATAAAGAAAAGTAACCATCAATAACATTAAATAAGTGTTAGATGGAAGTACTCATTCCCATTGTTTCTAGTAGATAGTCCACTAGTTATCACAGGTGATGTTCAATCTCAAAATAATAAAGAAAAGTAACCATCAATAACATTAAATAAGAAATATCATGGAGTCATGCTAATGACCATCAATAACATTAAATAAGAAATATGTTTTTAAATTATTTAAAAAAAAAAAAAAAAAAAAAAACATTAATTAAAAACTAATTATATATATATATATATATATATATATATATATATATATATATATAAAAACATTTTTTTTCTCATTTTAATATGGTTAGTTTTGGATTCAAATTTATTGAACTTGGATATGCTATTTAGAGAATTGACCTTTGCTTTGGGGATCCTTTCCAACCACCTCTAAAACTAAATTTAATTGATTATATATATACATATATATATATATATATATATATATATATATATATATATATATATATATATATATAATAGCTGATAGTTACAAAATTAAAAGTTTAAAAAAAAAAAAAAAAAAGATTTTAATATTAATAAGGAAACAATGGATAATAATTTTAATGGTTAATATTCAATGTATTAGATATATAAGGAAAAGTGAGAATTATTAAAAATTAGAAAATTGAAATTAAATATGATTGAGAAGAAAGATTGGAAGGTGGTAATAGTTATATTTGTATTTTATATTGGACATAAAATTAAAATGAAGGATTCTATTTAGTTTTAAAAGATTAATATAGTATTTAGGATAATAGGGAAATAAAATGGAAATCATTGAAGTAGAGAGAGTAATGAAGGAAGGAAGGGTAAAAAAAAGGGAGTTAGGTCATAAATAAAAGAGATAAGTAGAATACATAAATATATGAGAATTAGAGAAGAGAAAATGCTTAAAAATAATAAATAATATTAAGGACGAAACCATTGGATAATGGGTTGTCAATGGTGGCTAAGATTATACTCATCATCATGATTAGAGTTATTAAGATGTTTTTTCAATTATTAGGGATTCTCTAATGATGCATGTTGAACCAGGAGGAGCTAATATTAAGACTTTGAAGTGATAAAAACAAATAAGATGCTTAGTGTTATTAGAATGTTTTGTGAAGATTTGTCTTAGTGTTATTAGAATGTTTTGTGAAGATTTGTTAAAGCAAAGACGATGAGCATCGATTCTTTGTTCTTTTAGGTGGGTTTGGATAGAGCGATTAATTTGACCAATGTGAGATTTTCTTTAAGAACAAAAAATTTCGTAAACACCTTAACAATGGAGGATGTTTGTCTTATCTTTGATGCCTTTAAATAGTTGTTTGAAAATCTTGGACTTTTAAATAAGGTTTTTATATTCTTTTCGCTAAGAACTTGGAAATATGGTTGATAATAATATGAATATAAGGATATTGAATTCCTAATTTCGCTTAGTGTATGCTGAAGTGAATTCAATTTTGTAATTCCTATGGAATGAGTAAAGCTCTTTCCTTTTCACTAAATAATATAAATTAATCATTATTCGATTAAAAATTAAAATTTTAGCAGCATTATCTTTTATTATATAAATTTGATACTCTCCTTTTGACTCAATAATATAAATTTATCATTATTCGATTAAAAAATAAAACTTTAGGACCATTATCTTTTATTATAGAAATTTAATACCAAACTCTTTGATAAGTATTAATACTTAAGTAATGCTCATGATACTTTGCTCCAACAACAATAAATCCGTCCAAATTTGTGTGGCTTAAAACAAAATCGTATATAAAGTAAATTTAGAATACTAAAGGGGAGAAGGAAGAGGCACTTGACACTTTGCAAAATTGCAAAATGATGCTCAAACATATTTTAATGCAACCTCTTATCTTACATTGTTTCCTACTCAAGATCTGTCTTCTCCAAACTTTGCAAAGTCTGGGTTCCAAGGTACTTTGTCAGATGGATGATAGTCTTCTCCAAACTTTGCAAAGTTTGGGTTCCAAGGTACTTTGTTAAATGGATGATATAAGAGATTGACTTGGTAAGTATGCATAGGGTATTCTTACTCACATTGACCCTAAGATAAGACTAGTAAGACCAAGTCTTGAATATTTTGACAATATGATGGTGAAATTGAAGTCATCTGGTTGATTTTACTATTCTTACTTTGCATAAATCAAAACTTGTACCATTTTTTTCTTCATTTGTGGATTTACACGAACCAAATGTTTTAGCTTCTAATCAACTAGAACTAGATACTTCACCATTTACATCTAGGCCATATTGATATTCTAATCATGGTGATTGAACAAGTTATTGCTTTTCACTTAGAGTTGACATTCTGAATGTCATAGTTCTCTGTATGAAATTGATAGTTAAGAACCATTGCTGACAAAAAAATGGATCCATATCGACTATTTGAACTAATTTTGGTTGGGTTTATGATTGGTGATGATGCCTTTTGGGATATTGATTGAGGACATTTTATCATCTAGTTTCATTTACTATACAATCATACAATCTTGATTTGGATTTTTGGTATTTGATTAACCATAGGAGTTATATTTCTTAACAACATTTTTTTATCAAACCTTTCTTGTTGTTTCCTTTTGTATATGTGTATTGTATGAAGATGTTTTTATGACAATACAACCATCTTGTTACATGTGGTATTTGGAGAAAATGTTGAGTATTTAACCTCATTAGTGAATGGTCAACTTGCCCAATGAGTTCTTTATGATATTTGACACTTTCCTAAGAAAGGCATCAAATCACTTTCAATTTTAATATGCTCTTACTTGTCAACGTCCCTATCAATTCTTGGACGTCGTTTTTTTTAAACCATAATTGGGAGATATTATATTAAATAAAAACTATAATAGAGTTCACAATGAGATTACATCAAAAGTTTGACTCAAATTTTTTTAACCAAAATTAAAAAAGAAAGCTATCTTCCAACATATAGCTATACCCATCTAGTCCAATAAGAAAAACATCCAAGACTTTATTAGTAGTGTGCATTCTACAAAATAAGCCTAAAATACTAATTACTTTGTAAAACATTTAACTTAACAAAAGGCGTGAGGGTTGGGTGTTTCTTCTAGTGTTGCTTTTGTTGAATCAAATTCCTACTTGACAATTTATTCATTTGGAAGTTGGTGCACTATTTATTCTTCCCTCGGTCCCCCATAGTTTGAATTGATTGATTTCACTTGATCAGATGCTCCAGAATACTCACCTTTACTCATATTTCTAACCACGCTTCTAAGCATGTTGCAGTCCCTCCATACCAGTATTTGACACTTCTGTTGAACCAAAGTGCCCATAATAATTGCAATTTGGGTAGTGACCTGATGTTCAAGCACATGCATTTTTGTTGAGGTTTTGAATATTGATATTCTATTTCCCTCAATAGCTTCCTCATGACTTCTTCAAGTATTCATAATATCCTGCAACTCCTTATAATCCATAGGAGAACTATAGTAGTCCAAGATCCAATTTTATTTTGAAATATCAATGTTGTCCCTACAATTCCTTACATTTTCTTCACCTTCAAGTCCCTCAACACCCATAATAGATTCTGGGTTAACTCAGAGCAATCCAAGCAAACAACAAACATAGTATGTCTATGCAAAGTAAATAGGAGGGTCAACAATGGAGACAAGGAGTCAAGGATATACTTCCTAAGCCTGGAGGAAAATTAAACCAAATGAAATCAAACCTCCTAAAGTTGAGAAGGAATGGATGAAATTCCTTCCACCCCCAGAGGGCCCCTAATCGATCTTGACATGAATCAAAATCGAAAGAGCACATACCTAAAAGTATGGGTCTTCTTGAAGATAAATAAAATTCATATATAGAGAGAACATGTCTCCCTGGAGGACAAACTGAAGCAAGAAAAATATCCCCTAAACTAAAACTTGAGAAAAACATAATCACTACAATCCCTTCAGAACATAAAGGAAACAAAGGTGGCAACTTACCATTATTCGAGAAGAATATTAACACAACACATGCAAGCCAAACCAAAATTCCATAACTCACCAATGTAATACCTGGACATGTAGACTAGAGTTTCCACACATGAAATCCAAACCACAAAGCCAAAATCCACAACACCATGGAGAGTTACCTTGCATAAGTTCAAATATGTGCAGAGGTGAATGTCTAGGCATGTGAGAAGATGTGAAGGATCAATTCTCTTAATGCGCTTTTACATACACAAGTCTACCTTATGATATGTCATGTGCCTCCTTAGTTTCTTTCTGTGTTCCTTGTTCTCCATTATAGTGTCAAGGGATAGTTTGGTTGTATACCTTTCCATTGATATTAATGTCCCTCACTTTAAAGAAGTGGCTTGATTAGCACAACCATCTGTTAAGGAGTTATTCTCCCTTACTATTTGGTAAACATTTACACAGAAGAATTTGTTTGATTCTTGTTTTTCTCTCTCTATCATTGATACTAAGAGAATGTCATCTAGAGTAGCAGTCATGACCATATGTCACCGTCTTTGAATCCATGTTGATGTTCAGATTGGTCAAGATATAAACAACAACCTCGCGAGGATAAAATATCCCCCTACGTTTTTATAGAGGTGGTACTCCTTTATTATTGTCTGAAATATATGGCTTGATGTTCTTGGATTGGACTGTCAACTACGATAATGCTAAACAACAATCCCCAAGTCTTTATGTAGTGTCCCCTTTTGTACACATACCAATTTGTAGTGTACCAATTCACTACCCAGGTTTCCAAACCCCTCA
>SNQJ01S0119175.1:38194-50531 GCA_010110895.2 Picea sitchensis
TTTAGAATTTTTGGGAGTAAGTGTTACATTAAAAGAACTGATAAAAATCTAGGAAAATTAGACTCTAGAACTGATGAAGACATATTGGTTGGATATTCATGTTCAAGAAAGGCTTATAAATGCTATAATTTCAGATTAAGAAAGATTGTTGAATCTATAGATGTAAAGTTTGATGAGTCCTCATTTTTGAAGTCCAAATCTAAACAAAAGGATCAACAAATACATGAAATATATGACAAACATAATATGGATAAAGATGTAAGTGAAACAGAAGAAACTAAGACTAATGATAATGAACAATTAATTTCTACATCAATACAGGGCACAACTCCATTCAAAAACATAACTCCATCTAAGACTCCAAGCAAAAGAATACAGAAAAATCATCCTGAAGAACAAATCATTGGTGACATAAATTTAGGTATTGGAACAAGAAGTAGAAGGCTAGAATCCACTTCAACCCATGAACATGTATCACTACTTTCTTTGATTGAACCTAAAAATATTGAAGAAGCAATTAAAGATGAATACTAGATGAAAGCAATGAAAGAAGAGATTAATCAAATTGAAAAGAATAAAACATGGGAATTGGTTCCTAGACCATTGAACAAGAATGTTATTGGGGCTAAATGGGTTTTCATAAATAAGATGGATGAAGCAAGAAAAGTAACAAGAAATAAAGCTAGATTGGTTTGTAAAGGGTATGCACAAGTAGAAGGAATTGATTATGGAGAAACTTTTGCTCATGTTGCGAGAATGGAATCTATTAGGTTGTTTTAGCCTTTACTAGTTCTAAGAACATTAAAGTTTATCAAATGGATGTAAAATCTGCATTTTTGAATGGTGATCTAGAAGAAGAGGTATACATGGAACAACCAAATGGTTTTCAGGTACAAGAAGCGGAACAATATGTCTACAGGTTGAAAAAGGCTTTATATGGACTAAAAAAAGCACCAAGGGCTTGGTATTCTAGGCTTGATAACTACTTAAGACAACAAGGATACATGAAAGGTAACACTGACAATAATCTTTTTATGAAAGAAGAGAATGATAGCTTGGTCATTGTAGAAATTTATGTAGATGACATTATTTTTGGAAGTGATGATGAGAACCTTAGCAAACAGTTTGTTGAATGTATGCAAAATGAGTTTGAAATGTCTATGTTGTTGCACGAAATTGCAAGTAGTCAGTGCTCCCCGGTGTATCGTGACAAGGGACTAATCGCCTCTTATGGATCCTTGAAATCTGGCGGTGGTGAGTTTACCAATCACCTGCGGGTTTTGGTGTAACGATAGGTCGTACTACCAACATATGCTTGGTAAAATGAATTTCTTCTTAGGCTTGCAAATTAATCAATCTGATAAGGGTATTTTCATTACTCAAACAAAGTATATTCATGAAATGCTTAAGAAGTTTCATATGCATGATAGTAAACCAGTTGTCACTCCCATGGTTATTGGCTTTAAATTAAGTAAATTTGATGACTTTGAATAAGTTGAGCAAACAATGTACAGATCTATGATTGGAAGTCTTCTATATGCTACAACTACAAGGCTTGATATTATGCATGCAGTTTTTCAGGTTGGCATATTTCAGGCATCTTCTAAAGTTTCTCATCTACTTGCAGTAAAAAAAAAATCAGATATCTTAAGGGGACATCAGAGTTTGGTTTGTGGTATCTAATAGGTAATCAGCTTGACTTACATGTTTTCACTGATGCTGATTGGGCAGGGCGTGTTGATGATAGGAAGAGTACTAGTGGAGCAACATTTTTTCTTGGTGGATGTCTTGTGAGTTGGTCAAGCAAGAAGCAATCAACATTGTCTCTGTCTACTGTTGAAGCATAATATATAGCATCTGCAAATTGTGGTACACGAGATATATGGATGAAACAAATGCTGGAAGATATACACATTCATTATAATACTCGTATTCCTATTTATTGTGATAATACTAGTGCTATCAGTATTTCCAAAAACCATGTTATGCATTCAAAAACAAAACACATTCCTATTAAGTTTCATTTCCTCAGAGATCAAGTTATGAACAAAGTTATTAAACTGGAATACATTGGAACAAAGGATCAAATTGCTGATATGTTTACTAAAACTTTACCCAAAATGCAATTTGAAAGTCTTCGAGATCAGTTGGGAGTTTGTTCTTTGTAAGTTGACTTTATATCAAACTACAAAAATTCATATTGTTGGCAATTGATTGTTAAGGGCTATTGTTTAAGGGGGAGATGCTGCCAAATAAGATATATATACAAATGCTTTCTTAGTCTTTTGGTCAGGAGGAGTAACATATCAGCGAAGATTCATTACACTTCAGCAGTAATAAAGAAAGTTGAAAGAAATTATGGCTTAAATGATCAATTCATCGAGGGAAAAAAACATATTTGCAAAGACTTGTTTCTTATAATCAGTTCATTGCAGACAAAATTGACAGGACTTTAAAATATTTGATACTTTCCTCAGAAAGTTTCTGGTTTATTGATTCACATAGGTTCATGACTTGTTGATGTTGACAATGATATTATTTTATCTCAGACAGGGGGAGTATAATGGCTCCTTTTCCATAGATGACAAAAGGGCGAGAACAGAGTAAGTTTAGTTTTCCATCAATGCCAAAGGGGGAGTTTGTTTGCATTGTTGTTATAAGTGTAGTTGTCATTAATGGCAAACATTATTATTGGTAGAGCATTTGGAAACCATTACTATTGGCAGAGAAAACATTGTTATTGGCAGAGTATTTGGAAAACATTATTATTGGCAGAGTATTTGGAAACCATTACTATTGGTAGATCAAACATTGTTATTGGCAGAGTATTTGGCAACCATTACTATTGGTTGAGCAAACATTGTTATTGGTAGAATATTTGGCAAACATTATTATTGGCAGAGCATTTTAAACAAATCTTTTGTTAGCATTATGGAGTTCATCGTTATGGAGTTTGTAGGAATTGATGTTATGACAGGTGTAGACATATGCCAAATTGTTTTCACTACAAATGGTGCATACCACAAATGGCGGATCACCAAACTGCCTATGCATACATATGCCAAATTGCTATCACCACGAATAGCACAGATAAGTGTTGCTCTGAGAATGCAAAGGAATTCGACTATGTCATACATGAAATCTCCTTTTTGCTTAGCGCGTGAGGGATTTAACAAAATCCAACAGTTATAATTCAACGATGAAGATGCTTTGATGAATCTGATCAAAGGGTAGCTATGCATTGCATGGATCATTCAATCCAAGGGAAGTTTGTATAGTTATAATCAGTTACAAAGATTAAAACTAATACTTGAAGGGGATTCGAACTATCTTTGTATATATAACACGCTTTCCATGAAGGATTTGAGTGTGAAAAGGAAAGATATTGAAGTGGGAGTTGTTGCTCTTGGATATAGAGGAAGAAATTCATTTTATCTCTGTAAATTAACATGAACAAAAATAAAAATATACAAAGACAATGAGAAGAAATGATGAAGATAGAGAAAAGATTAAGGAGATAAGACATATGCACATATCGATGAATTAAAGAGGTACAGGTCTAGAGTATTCATGCACATGAGACTTCTCAAGCAACAAATTATGTTCATAGGTGCAATTGTTTTAATTTATGAATGAATAGATCTTAAATAACTTGAATAATAAAAATATGCAGAGGATATAGTTGTTTATTTATTCTCAGATGATATGTGATGAAGGCCCTATTCTGTGAGGGTTTGATCAAAGAATAGATTCAGATATGAATCTATAGACAAATATGTAAAACATAGGGGTTGAGTGAATTAAGGTATTCATGTCCAAAGGTTCTTTAAACAACAGGTTCAGAGGTGTGTATGAATGTTAAAGATTATCTATAACAGTGATGGTATTGATTGCTTTGATCAAAGGTGTGTATGAAAGAATGATTTAAATGCTTAATCATTTGACAGAGAAGACAATAAGTTGGTTTGAATATTCTTAGTGACAGAACAGTATTATCAGGGTGGTAGGGAGGAGCAAGGGGAGACTGTAAAAGTCTCCTGTACAAGGTGGTGCTTGTACATCTGGGAGTTGTAGCTTCCATTAAGTAGGTGTTGAAGAAATAGAGGTAGCAGCCTCATCTGGGTTGTAGCTCAGATAAAATAAGAATGTAAAGAGGTTGGAGATTGCCTTTCATTCATAAGAAGAAGAGGTTTTTCCCTTTTGGGTTTCCTCATGAAATTCTCTGTGTCATTGTCTATTTATATGAGTGCATGTTAATTGATTTGAATGATTTGCAGCAAGACATATAGTAAAAGGCATAATATGTGTTCATTAAGTAATCTATTTAAAGAAAAGAAAGAAATTTTATATAACTGATTCACACCCCCCCGCCTCTGAGTTAGCCTATCCTGTTCAACAAGATCTTCCATGTTTTCTAGGTCTTCGAGGGGAGGACCCTAATAACCATATTAGTGACCTTGTTTACTATTTTATATATAAAGGAATCATTGATGAATACACCATGTTATGTATTTTCCCTCACACGCTTCACAAAAGGGTTGGATAATGATTTAACTTATTTCCATTCCAACCCATATTGGGCTTGGAACAATTCTTTAGTCTCTTTCAAGCCATATATAAGAATTCTTAGTTGAGAATAAAGTCTCCTTCCATCCTCATTACCCATAAGAATCATCATGTTAAGGTATGAATCCCAATCTCAATAAACTTCCATACACCCATGTGTGTTGTCACTTTTGTGAAAAATATCATGACCTCGATGGTTGTAAAGAATCCTTTGAGGTTAAAAGATAATTGAAGAAAGAAAGGTCAATATACCATTCTTTTCCCCATTATGGTGTAAACTCTATAATGTTGTCCATGACCCAAACACTTGAAACAACCTTCTAATTGTCATGACAAAGGAAGAATAAAATGGTTATTTCTCTTCAAAAGTCTCATGTTTATCGGTGTGATGATAGGGACATTATGTCACATAAAAATCATTGTTTTGATCAAATTAAAAGCCTTAATAGTTCGCGGTGGAATTTTAACCTTATACCTAGAAAAACAAAGAATATATTTTAATCACATTCTTTAACAATTGGATATAAATTAAAATTGTGTCAACACTAATGAATCTAATCTAGGTCTAACAAGTGCCTTCCTTTTCAATGATTAATGACCATTTCATTAAATTTGGACTATTACTGATAATCTAGACCTAAAAATTATGAATTCCGTGTTCAAAAGTGTGAATTTCGCACTTTGGAAACACTGATTTTGATCTATCACTGAAGGAGATTAGACTAAAATTTGTCCAAATTTAATGAAATGGTCCTTGACTCTCTTTTTCCTAAAAATGTTGTTCTTGAACCTAATACTCATGATGTTGAGAACAATCAACATTTGTATTCTTATAATGTCCAATTTTGGGATATTGATCTTAAGGAGAAGATAATAGGGATTATTCCAAAATGTGATGAGCGGCTAGATCTAGACTCAAATTCAAATAACATTCTTGTCTTTAATGATTAACCCTTCCTTGGAAATGACAATGTTGAGTTTGTTTCCTTTGAAAAAAACCTCGAGACATTGCATACCTTAGAATTAAGGGTGTTAAACATGACAATACAAATGTTCTTTCTTACTTATTTGACAATAATCCAATAGGATTAGACAATATCATAACAAATCCTTTTGTTGATCCTCTCCCATATGATGTAGTTCATTCAGTGGGGAAATAAGACATGTCTTTCCTCTCATGCACATATGGCTATGAATTCAATATTATTCCAATTCTTACTGAGATAACAATCTCTTGTTTTTGAAAAATTTACCATTGCTTCACAAGAGTCATCTCTTATTGAAGTAGGTCCACTCTTGATATATGATGGAAATCCCCATACCCTTGATGTTTATATAGTATTTTTTTATTGAAGGAGACTTGTTGTTCTATAGAAAAGACAAATCCCCATACCCTTGATGTTTCTATAGGCATCTTATGANATTGAAGTAGGTCCACTCTTGATATATGATGGAAATCCCCATACCCTTGATGTTTATATAGTATTTTTTTATTGAAGGAGACTTGTTGTTCTATAGAAAAGACAAATCCCCATACCCTTGATGTTTCTATAGGCATCTTATGATGCATAATTATCCTTGGTGAAGCAAGTTATCTTACATGCATTTGAATTCAGAAATAGGCATGAAAGACTAATAAGCACATAAAATTTTAGGGGCTAAATTTCACCATTGGGCTAATTTTCAACATGATCTCCATTATGGGAATGAAGAACACATCAGTAACATAATATCACTTTAGAGTAATATAGATGATGACATGTGGTTAGTGGCTTGTTAGTATCATGATCGTTATACTTGATCAATTTAGTGGTTGTTTCTTGGAGTTACGTGTTGATGACATGATGAGGAAATTTGCATAATGTTTCAGAGACTTTAAAAGGTCATGACTCAGAGTGTCACCTAAATTTAAATATGTGAAGGTCAGGGCTTAGTGTAGTTTATATGTGCACAAAATATTGACTAGTTTGGTGGTTGTCATCTGATGTGATTTAAGTTTTATGTATGAGCTTTTTAGGTTATAATTTCTCTTTAAGTCATGATGTGGATATTATTTTTCTAATGTTTAAATTAAAGTTACAAAAATTAATTTGATTATTATTTAGTCAATTTTTTATATATAGAAGAGGTATTTTCTCTCACAAACAAGGGGTTGTATGTATCAATTTAGTGTTTGTCTAGATTGTCACCTTAAAATCAAAGGTAAAGAAAAAATGAATTGGAATTTTGTAAATGAATTTTTATTATTATTTAGTTAGTTTGAGTTTCATTCTCAGGATTTAATGTAACTTTAATGACATGAAGGCTCATGAAGTTCAATGTTTGGGTGAAAGGCCCCTATCATTTGTATAAATTTTCTTTGCATTTGGTTTGCCAATTTCAAGTAGCGTTGTGATAGTGATTGGTCATTGGTTGTAGATAATTCTGAATGATGGAGTGATGACCTCTCATTATCAATCTCACCTTTCTTAAGTTATAAATTGTGGTCTTGAACCCTAGTCTTTGTACATTCTTGGAAACGTCAAGATGAGGGGAGTTGAATCAGACTATCACCTCTTTTGAGGGTGATATGTGACAATGAATGATCTAAAATGTGTGTTTAATGATGATTTTAATTTTAATATGAAGAGAATGAAGGTTTAGTTGGTTACATCTCGTTCCCTTCTCATTTTAAATTTTTGTTTGCATATGAACTTAGTATAAAATAAAAAAAATTGAAAATTACTTCATCAAAACATCATTTTTTTAAATCATATTTGCTTGTTGGTTATAATATAACAACAACAAAACTAGCTACTCTGAGCCACTGTGAACCTAGAAGCTACGTCTCTTGCTCATGAGTTCTTATAGGGGCAACGATTCGCCGCCTTTCCCTGTTGTTGATGCCTTCATATGCCTTCTCATCACCGAAGGAAAACTTCCGACCTCCGATCCCCCTTCCAAGTTCATCAAAAAAATGGATGAAATCCATTCAATTGCCCTACCCCCAGATCAACCCATGCAGATCGCATTGTCATTGGCAGATCAAGCTCTAGTGGTTCAGTTTGTTGGCCTCTAGCCTTCACCATGCACCACTGAGAATTGGATCTATCTAAACTGGCGACCCCTGATTTCCAGCAGCGTCACCTTCTATGTGGTTGGATGAGGGTTCTTCCTCTTTGAATTTATCTCCAAAGACGACTGAGATTTGATTTTCAGAAATGGGTCGTACTTCATGGACCCTCAAGGACTTTACTTCAATCATTGGATGCTAGATTTTGACCCTGCGCTGGATGTTCCCAAGGAAATATTGGTGTGGTTCAGACTCCTTAATTTGTCGATCCACTGTTGGTCCACCTTGTCGATGCAGGCCATCAACAACGGGCTAGGTAAGTACATTGATAAAGCTAATCCCAAAGAACAATACTCATGTGCACGTATATGTATTGAAGTTGATCTAGAAGTAGGTCTCGCGGAAGATTTAAAATTGACTGTAGGTGATTGGCAACATTATCAGAATCTAGACTATGAACAACTACCTTTCAAATGCCGACATTGCCACGAGTAAGGCCATTTCCAAAAAAACCGTCCAAAAATCCCCCAAAACCAACAAGAAAAAGACTTGGACGAAGGATGGAAACAACCCAAAAGACACAAGGAAAAAAAATATGGATCCAGGCGATCTAGGAAAGCCCCAAACCCTCCCTCGCCCAAAAAAAAAAGATCCCCCCAAAAAAGCACAGCCTGAATCAGGCAACAACCTCTCTACACAGGATGAACCAAAAGCCAAAAGGAACATACCAAAAACTGATCCAACTTCGACCCATACCCTATCAGAAAAATAAAGAAATGGGTCTAATCCTCCATCTAATGCAGACTCCCCCAAGGAGGTAGCCCAACTGGACCAAGGATCAAAGGAATATCTGTCAGAAGAAGAGGAAGGGGAAATAGATCCAAAAATAAGCACACAAAAAACCTCAAAAAGGGGAAGGAAATCTACAAAAGAACACAGAGAAGCAGAAACCTACAAAGACAAGCTACTTGGGAGACAATCAACTCTAGACAGAATTATTAATGCAAGAACAACGAGGCAACAAGGGCAGTTCCAAAAAGGAGCCGCCACCACCAACAAAGATAAGTAATGAATGTCATCTCCTGGAATTGCAGAGGTCTCAGGAGTAAACAAAAAGCTGAAGCAATGAAATATTTAATGCACATATCCACTCCAAATGTACTTCTAATCCAGGAGACAAAGCTGGAAGAACAAAATTTCTTCCAGGCTAGAAAGACCTTTTGGAATACCTCTGACGGACTCACCATTAGTTCTCGAGGAGCCTCGGGCGGCTTGGGAACCCTCTAGAACCCCAACAAAATTGAGTTGCTCCATTCCCACTCCAGTTCACATTGGATCCTCACAGTCCTTCGTCATAAAGACAAAGACTTATAGGTAATCCTTTTTAACATTTATGCTCCAGTTCTCTATGCAAAAAAAATAGTTTGTTGGAACTCTATCCAAGAACATCTGAATCTACTTCAACCATAGAATATCATTCTCACAGGAGACCTAAATCTCACGCTAAAGGCCGAGGAAAAAAAAGGGGGCTCTCCCATTAGGGACCCTTTTAGATAAATCGTTGATGATCTAATCCTGGAATGGGATCTGGAAGACATCAAACCCCCCAAAGGAATGTTCACTTGGTCCAATAAAAGAGTAGGACCATGACACATAGAAGCCCGCCTTGATATATTTCTCATCCAACATTTTGTCCTCCTTCTCGGCCTCACTTTGGACTCCACTATCCTTCCTTTCAGTGCCTTGGACCATAATCTTATTCTCCTTTCTTTCTCCCTTACCACAATATAGGCCCCATCCCCTTCCGCTTTAGCCTAGCCTGGATCCAGCAGGAAGGATTTCTAGACATTGTCTCCTCAATCTGGAAAGAAACCATCACAGTCCATCCTTTCTACGTCTGGGAAGAGAAATTAAGAAAACTCAAAGAAACCCTTAAAGTGTGGGCCAAGTCTCTCAAAACTCCTCACCTTAAGAGGGTGGAGGCGCAACAAACTCTAAAGAAGTATCAACTCCAAGCAGAAAACCAACCGGTTCACTCCATCTCCTTGGAAAAAGAACAACAACTTCACAGAAACCTCCATCAAGCCTGCCGCCAGGAGGAGGATTACTGGAGGCATAAATCAAGAAGTTTGTGGCTTCAATCGGGGGATAAAAATGCAAACTTCTTCCACAAACATGCGGAAGGATGAAAGTAGTTCAACTCCATCAAAGAAATTCGCTTCCAAGAGCTAGCCATCTCCAATTTCGAGGACTTCAAAATCGTTGCCCATGAGCACTTCAGAAACATTTATATTGAAGACCCTACCGCCCTGGAAGCCATCGCCAATGATATCCTTAATATCATACCTTCTAGGATCTCCATGGAAGACAATTTAACCCTCATAGAACCGATCTCCAAAAAAGAGATTAAAAAATCCATTGCAAATATGGACCCTGACAAAGCCCCAGTCCCAGACGGTTTTACAGCCCGATTAATCAAAGTCTGTTGGAAAATTATCAAACACTACATCCATAGAATGATTCAAAATTCACAATCTTGCAACAAAATTGGAGGTAGCACCAACTCTTCCTTCCTAGCCCTCATCCCAAAGGAAAAAGGAGCCTCCTCCTTCGACCGCTTCAGACCCATATCCCTTTGCAACATTGGCTACAAAATTATTACCAAAATCATGGCCAATAGACTAAACAATATCCTTCCTGTGATTATTTTGGATAATCAAGGAGGATTCATCAAAGGTAGAAACATTAGCGACAACATCATCCTTGTCCAGGAGGTGATCCACTCTAGTCAAATCAGGAAGGAAAAAGGAATGATTATCAAACTAGATCTTGCAAGTGCCTTCCACAGGGTAAGGCATAGCTTCCTTTTCCAGATAATGCAGAGGTTGGGATTCGACCCTTCCTTTATCACCTGGATAAAAGCTTGCATAGGAAGCCCTTGGATAGAACCTATGGTAAATGGTCGACCAACGGGTTTCTTTCAAGCTTCTCGAGGCCTGCGGCAAGCTTGCTCTCTCTCCCCGCTCCTCTATGCCATCCAGGCCTCGATGCTGAACTTCCAATTATATCATAGACAACACCTTCAAGAATTGATGGGACTGCACATATATGGAGGATTCAGATACATCAATCATGTGCAGTTCGTTGAGGACAACATCCTGCTAGGAAGTGCAAGCATCAGATCGACCATCAGATTCAAAACCGAGCTCGACAAGTACCAAGCCATTTCGGGGAGTATGATCAATTATAGGAAAAGTCAAATCTACGGATGGAACTACACTCCGAGGGAAATGACTAACATCACTTGAATCCTTTGGATAAAAGGCACAACTCAATGAGACTCCTTCAACTATCTAGGAGTCTGCATCTTCAAATCTACTGCCAAATCCTTGTGTTGGGCTCCCCTTGTTGACAAAATCAAATCCAAAATAAGTGCCTGGGGCTCAAGTTGGTTAAATCCAGCAAATAAGATTGTTCTCATAAAATCTGTCTTGTCAAGCATTCCAATTTATCAATGGTCAATTCTGGTAGCTCCAAAAGGCATCATCTCCAAAATCGACACGTTTCTTTGTCGATTTCTCTAGAAAGGAGGGAGAAACAACGACAACAAGCTTCCACTGGTCAGGTGGGGGAAAATATCTTGCCCCCTTCCTGAAGGTGGACTTCAGCTCCACGATCTCCACTCCCAAAATTTGGCCCTTGGAGAAAAACTGCTCTAGAATGTAGTATCAGGAAGGAGCTCCTGGTGAAAAAAGGCTATTTGGAAGAAATATTTCTTAGGCTCGCGACTTTGATGCCTCAACTCACCGCATAAAACCACTCATGGCTCCCTTATCTTTTCTGTTTGTTCAAAAGTGCACACCTTCTTTTCCCCGACTCTCACCTGGATCCCGGGTAATGGAAAGCAGATCCGCATCTGGGAAGACTCTATAATGGGGGACCCTCCGCTCGACAACACGCCTGGACTGGAGTGCCTAAAAGCCTTCCTAAAAGCTCAAAATTACAATACCCTCTGGGACATTTCCCTCTGGAAAAGCGATGGAACAAACGACTGGGAAAACTGGAGTCTCCCTGATTGTCCTTCACAGATCCAGGAAGAAAAAGAGCTGATGGTTAACCTGCTCCAAGGAAAATCCCCAATCTACAAAAGACTCAAGGACTAGCGAGGTTGGGGAATGAAATTTGGGAGCTACACAGCAACAACCGGCTATAAAACCCTCACGGCTGAGTTTCAGCCCCCAAGAAATCCAACGTTATGGAAATAAATCTGGTGTGTCAAAAGTCTACCCAAAGTGGACTTCTTCATCTAGACTCTAGCTCATAACAATATCCTGACAGGTGATAATATTCGACGGAAAGGCTGGGAAGGACCCTCAAGATGCCCCATTTTCCATTCCCACGACGAAAATTTTGACCACCTGTTCCTTGGATGCCCCTTTGCTAAAGAAGTTTGGCAGATTTCCCTACCAGGAGGGACCCCGACCGACCAATTCCCCTCAGATATAAATTTCCTGTTAAAAGCCTGGACCACCTTCTGTCCTTTTCCTCTTGTTATCGCACAGTTTATAGGAAGAGTTTAGGTAGCTTGAAGTCAAGGCTCAAAATAACGTAACAGGAGCTTCCCCACCCACTGTCACCTCGATGGGGAGCTCTTTCTATTTAGGGTGGCTAATCCCAAGGGAGACGTCCCTAGTAATCTGGGGCTCTGAAGGAAAAGGA
>SNQJ01S0119177.1:3397-20206 GCA_010110895.2 Picea sitchensis
TACATCCACCTATTCAAACAAACTCTGGTACCCCCTCTACCTCATCTTATAGTACTAGCGAAAGAACTATGCCTTCCTATGTACCTTATGGCTTGTTACCACCACAGAATTCGTACTTCCCATTTCCTGGTCCCCCACAACCCATGGCTTCCCCCCATCCTCATGCAGGGGTGAATTTTGTTCAACCCTCTTTCGTTCAGCAATACCAAAATTTTGAACAACTGAATACGGACAATCCCACCCATCCGTCGAACAGTGCCAAAAAGAAAGGATGGAATAGGAATAACAACAACCCAAGTCAAGGTGGGAATCAACCCCCACAAAACCAATCCACTGGGGGCAACCAGAACCAGGGGCATCAAAATCCCCAAGGGGGAAATAACAATAAGCGCCAAGGGTGAAATAACAATAATGTTAAAACCAACTTCCCTTGCACCCTTTGTGGTGAGTTCAATAATTACACTCATCATTTCCCCCAAATCGTTGATTTCGAATGGTTGAAAGACTCTGGTAGTCTTCCCTATCCTCCAGCACCGCCTGCCCCTCAGCAGGCACCACAACAATACGTGCAACAACCCCCTCCTGTCGTGCTGTAGAATCCTATTCCCCATCAAGGTGTGATAAAAACCCAACAAGACGCACAACATCCTCCACCTCAGGTGGGACCATACCTCAACCCCAACAATCCAGCAGATCACACAATTCTCCTCACTAGTGAGGAAGAAATCCTTCTGCAAAAACGTAATCATCAGTATCATGCACCCACTAAGTCTCCTCCTATTTCTCTAGAGACAAACCCTACATCGACAGGACCCCCATTAGTGATTCCTTGCCCTTCTTTCAAACCACCGCTTCGCATCCCTCACATCTCATTGCACAGGAATGTCCATAACCCACAGGCTAGGGTAGTTCATAACTATAGTTTGGTAGACAACGTAGCACAATCCCCAACTGCCATGTCAGTGTTGGAGGTCCTCCAGACTTGTCCTACTCAGCGGAAATCCTTACTTTCCGCCTTGGGGGCAGTCGACCCCACAGATACCTGACTCATTACCTTTGATCTTGACAATGAATAACCTTGCCTTCCCGCCTTGATCACTTTTCAAATACCAGTAAAAATATGGAACATCACAGTTCATCGGTGTATCATCGATGAAGGTGCATCTACATGCATTATGTCCAAAACAGTATGGAAGAAGCTTGGTTCCCCCAAACTCATACCCTCTGCCATAACCTTACGAGCTTATGACGGGCGACCATCATCTCCTGAAGGGCTCTTCCAAAACATCCCCATCGAACTCAGGGGAAAGACTATTCTCATCGACATCGAAGTTATCGATGCCCCACCTGATTATAATATATTGTTTAGTCGTAGCTACATATACGCTATGAAGGCAGTGGCATCTTCCGTCTTTCGGACAATGATGTTCCCCCACAATGGGAAGATCATTACTATTGACCAAGTCTCACATTACGAGCCTAAACCATCTGCCAACATCGATAACATTCTTCCTCTCATTCACACCAGCCATGATGCATATCCACTCGTCGAGATGGGTCTTGGGATTTTTAAAGATCCATCCTTGTTAGGAACATACCATGGAGCACCACCACTCCTTCATCCTTCCAATCAAGTATGCATCATATCATCTAACGAAACTCACACAAAGGATACCCTTCCTCCTACCAAGGCTTCTATCATATCTGACGTCCCACTTGTCGCAGAACTCCCCACTCAAGAACCTCCTGCACACTTGTCGACCCCACCAGTCCACGATTCCACATCTCCCCAAGGCCATATCCCAATTTGGGAGATAGTTCCCCAAGCCATCACCCAAACTCCCTTCTTTTACCCTCCACCAGGCATCAAATATTTTCAGGTAGCCGCAACGCTCACCCTACCTAATATGGTGTTAGCAATCCCAGTTTGGTATTTACACCCACCATAGATGGTCCCTCGACCATCCCTCCCCCCCAAAAAAGAAGGAATCCCCATGACGATTCCCATACTTACTCCCACAACACCCCCACTCACTCAATCCCCTGCCATAGTTGGGGGTAGGAGAAAGAAAAAGGAGCCCACAGCTCCACTTCCTCCATGAATCCAACCTCCTTGCGCACTATGTGAGAAAGAGGGACACCAAACCAACAACTGCCCATCTCTGCTAGAGTTACGGAATTTGATCCCACTCAATCACACTCCCCCAACACTCGCCACTATGGCTAGTCCTGCCACTACCACTCCCCATTCCAGTAGTAAAGGGTTGCGGACCAAATTCTCTTGTGCTATATGTTCAAAATATGGCCATTATACCCACCCTTGTCCAGCACAGCCATGCTTTCGGTAGACATTAGTCATAGTACGCCAGAACTTCCAGAGAAACCCCAGTCCTGCTACATCCTCCTCCACCAATATCACTGACATCCAGTATGTCACCACTTCAGTCAATGAACGTATGAGATGCCCTTGCTCTCTCTGTGACTCATTAGCTCATTTTACATACTAGTGTCCTATGATCCTTGAATACAGGCAATGTCAATTGACCCTGCTTCAATGGCCCACAGAGTCGATAATTGACATTACCTCGTCACTAGCGGATCTCCATGTCATTTCTCCTAAACCCAAGGCCCTTCCTATGCCTCCATTGTTCTTAGACAACTTATCTAAGGATTCACCCCCCAATCCCCCCAACTCCCTCACTCATTCCCCTACGAACATTTTACACCCAACTACCATGGGTACTCCTCAGTACTTCAATATATGGTTTATGTCAAGTGAACCCTCACCATCTCCTAACATTGTTTCCCCTGCCTCTTCCACACTAGGGGGCAACCACCCGACCACCTTCACCGATATCACTACTCATGACCCCTTGTATTCCCATCACTTCCAATGCAACAACGAAATACTCGAAGACTTAAACCACCCAGACCTCCCATGGGATGCGCTACACCACCGTGCACTCTTCTCTCCACAGGACACCCCCATGCCTCCTAACCAACACCCCATTTACGCGGTCAAAACCAAGGATTTTATCCCATCAGGGCCTATCAACTGGTTCAAAAACCCCATTCCTGCCCTGGATGCTTTTGAAGAAGGTAACATGGCCAACATTTCCCCAACCATTAAAATCGACATTTCCATTAAAAATGGCACTGTTAAGGAAATCACCATTGGAGCTGCTTGCACTCCTCAGGAAATCACCGCCTATAAATCCCTCTTCCAGGAATATAGGGATATTTTTTCCTGGTCATACATGGAAATGCCTGGCCTCGATCCCTCCATCGTTGAACATCGCATCGACACATGGCCCGACATTACACCAGTTCGTCAAAAACAGCGACCGCTACACCCATCCAAAGTCGCGGCCATCAAAGCCGAAATTGACAAACTACATGCTACCGGGTTCATTTACCCCATTGCCTATACCTTATGGGTTTCCAACCCTATACCCATTAACAAAAAACAGGGCACTATCTGCATTTGCAAATACTTTCGCAATCTCAATCACGCATGTCCCAAAGACAACTTTCCAACGCCCTTCATCGATAAAATTATCAACGACTATGCAAGCCATGAGGCTCTATCCTTTATGGATGGATTCTCAGGTTATAATCAAATTCAAATTCACCTCGCCGATTAGTATAAAACCGCATTCACTGCCCCTTAGGGTACTTTTGCATATCGTATCATGCCTTTTGGCTTAAAGAATGCCGGCACAACTTTCCAGTGGGCTATGACATACATCTTTCACGATCTGGCTCATATCATCCTCACCTACTTGGATGACCTCACAACTCAATCCAAGAAACGCATCCAACATCTTGATGATTTACAAATCATCTTTCAATGGTGTCATTAGTACAACATCCGCTTGAATCCTCTAAAGTGCGTGTTATGTGTCACTGCAAGGTGCCTCCTTGGCTTTATCATTTCCCAAAGCGGTATTATAGTGGACCCCCTTAAAGTCCAAGCTATCACCAAAATTCCACCTCCCGGGAATTTACATCAACTTTAGAGCCTACAAGGCAAAGCTAACTTTCTACGTCGCTTTGTCCCAGATTATGCCATATGCACACACGATTTCCTTCGTGTTATCACTTGGTAAATTTCCTAGAGGTTGAAAAAGAAGAAATCTACTAAGGTAACCTTATCCAGCCACTTTTAAAGCTGGGATCTAGCCCTTCCAGCTTCAGAGAGGGATCTCTCTATAAGATTTAACTTTTTTTTTTAATTTCAAGTATTAGGCTAGGTATATAAATTGTAGGTTTTGTTGTAAAAGAGTTTTTGAAGTTGGTTGAGACAGTCTACACATCCATTGGGCTATGGGGTCTGTATTTAAACAAATATTAGATACAACCAGAAAAGCCAAAGAAAACCCTCACAGGGTGAGATAATACACTCACTGGATCTTTATAAATTAAAATGATGGACATAAGGAAAGACTGGAAAATAACTTCAACTAACAAGCATTTAAGAATTTCTTAATTGAAGATATTGGAAGAAAACATTAAAATCTTCAGAATCGGAAACAGGGTATCAATGATAAATCCTGCAACATTACGCTATTCATAAAGATTAGTTCCAGAAAACAAAATGATCACAGAGAGAGGAATACATTAAACTTAGAAGATCAACGTCACCAGTGAACATACGCAAGAATCCTGTAAATTCCTCTTCTTTATTAATGGTGGGTCTAAAAAATGATACAGTTTGATAGCAATAGGGTGTGCGAATCAACAACCCCCAATACTTCGAAAGATGAAGTATTTATAATTCAAAAATACAAACGTTCCTGTCATAACTGATCAGGACGTGCTCATGCTATTTTTAGTCTAACTAACTTAACTAATCAAAATTGCTTGATGACTCGATACAACTGTTTGCTGAAATTCTGGGGTAGGCCGTTGGCGAGGTGCCTTCGCAACCTCTTCTGACAGGACAGGTGACTGGATTGTGACAGCTCATCTGCTAATCTAGTAGATCACACAACTCTTCCCATCTGAGGTGACCTGGCACTGTGACTTTAAGCAATCTCCAATACACTTCATCCATGTCTGTGTACTTAGCAAATGTAGGCTTGATGATGAATATGTGTTTAATCTCATGTTGGATACTAATATCCAACTGCAAGGCATCCATGAATGTTTTTCCTATGATGCTTCCCTGTATACCTGCAAACTTGGAACTGTCCTTAGACACTTCAGTCAACCTTTTCTTGTAATCAGGGACTGTCATTAATTTGTCATTAATGACCTTCAGACTAGGCAGGCCCTTCCTTTGAAGAGCATCTATCTTATTGAAAAACTTCTGCACTCCTTGATCCATGACTTGAATCTTTTCCTCAAGCTAAAGCATGAGACCTCTTTTGGTTAGAACCCTTTTCACCTCCAATATAGTTTCTATCCTATCCTCAATATTCAATTCTTCGAGTTCCTCCCTGGTCTTGGAATTCAGGAACCTTATGATTTCATTAGCTTGTGCTGGCATGTCTCCCAGCTGCATTCTGATTTTCTCCACAGCCTATTTGCTCCTCTCGAGCAACTCATTTTGTTCAAACATGATTTGAACCATTGGCCAGATTTCATTTATGGACTTGGAAATATCTATCCACACAATCTCTTTGACCTCAACCAAAGTCTTTCCTGCCATTGTCTGTTTCTGGAGCTGCTGTAACTCCTTCCTGATTTGCTCATTCACCTGTTTCTCTTTGGATAGACTTGTCTGGAAATAAGTCTTTAGCTCTTGGAGATTCTCCACTTCTTTCTTGAGCCTGCTGATTTCTGACTCTTGTAGGTTCATTCTCTCCATAGACTTGGCCAGGTCTGTTGTTCCCTCTGGTAGTGGCACTGATGCAGCAGGTGGAACGACTGTCACTGTTGCTGTGCTCAATCCTGCAATTGGGATAGCACTTAATGGGATGCCTTCCATTGTTTTTTCCTGCTCTTTCTCTTTTAGCAGTCTTTCCATCTCAGCCTCCATCTCCTTTAGCTGAGCATTTTGCTCCATGAGTAACTTCAACATCTCATCCTTTTCCCCTTCTTTTTCGGCTATATCCTTTGCCTGTGGGTCCTCTGTTGGAGGGAGCTTTAGTTGTTTTCTTAAGGATGCGATGTCATCATTTTTATTTTTAATCATCTCTTCAACAACCTTGACGTTCGCAGGGTCATAACCGATCTTAAGGACCAGCTCCTCCAACATCTTTATTCGGTTGTCTTTCGTGAAAGATGATATTTTTTCCAACTTAAGTTGGGTCTAGGCATTGTTCAAAGCTATCCAAAATTTTGATGCCGAAGCTGAAGCATGGGCCAGTGTGTGAAAAACCATTTCCCTAGTTTGCTTTTGCAGATCCATCTGATCTGATGGATGCACATCTTTCGCTTGAAACTCAAAGGTGGCCCTTTTGTAATCTGATATAACCTTGGGATCCAACACTTGTGCTTGGAGGTAAGCCATATGCATCCTACCTTTTTCTGTGTCAAATGGTGAAAGAAGCCTATTCTGAGCTGTGGATGACTGCTTCTAAAACTGGGCATACGTGTTGCTAGTGAGAGTCTGGTTTTTCTTTTTGATCAAATCATACTTTTCAAAAATGCCCAATTTGGGCCCAGTCTTACTCGGCGGAGTATCTAAGGGAGAATCTGTGGATTTTAATGCTGTTGTAATTCCCTTTTGCTGACTCAAGCTGAAAGGTAGAGTGACTGTATTGACCCCTATGGTGGTCACTATGGTAGTAGAAACTTCCTGTTCTACTGTAGCGCCAGGCATTGAAACGGTCTTTGGCTTTTTGGAGTGTATTTGGAATTCTTCTAATGACACCTCTGTCACAGGAGGAGATGACTCCTGTCGGGGACTTTTCTCTTTTGGGAACTGAGGTGTGGTAGTGGGAAACACCCTCATTGAAGGCGTCTGTTGTTCCACGTCAATTTGTTGTTCGATGTCCATCAAAGTGTCAGGCTCCCATACAGTCAGATTTGCAAATTTCTCGATCTCTAGCTTGGACTCATGGGCATAAGGGACATTTTTATTTTTCACCCTCATCTCCGAAATGATCCCGCACGTATCATAGTGCTAGATGAAACTCATAAGGAATTTCATCTCCTTCAACATTCTATCTGCTTCATCCCCTGTGCCTCGGCTATTGCAGATGAAAGAACCAATCTGCCCCTTGATTCTCAATTACTGTTTTTTCTTCAGGGAAACAAAATGAATGTCATCTAAATTCATAATTTGCCTAATATATTCCAATGCAAAAATCCTTACCGACAAATATTGAGGGAGCTTGTAAGGCACCAATTCGCACCCATAAACTCTGATCTCAGTGTGATTCTGATACAAGTACTAGTCTCCTGTCTTTGCATTGTCCGAGAGATGAAGAATTCTCCGGACTTCATCATTTATTCGTGACTCAGGCATGCCACTCAACATACTTACCACAGGGTGGTAAAACTGGTCAACGAATGCTTTGACACCATATTCAACAGAGTTATGTTTTAGAAGAGAAGTCCACGCTGTGACTGGCTGGGGCCTCCCGTTGGTGTCCATCTTCTGCATGGAGAAATTGAACCTGTCGGCTTGAAGGTAGACGAACATGTAAGCCAGAATGGATGAATACCTAAACATGCCTTATGTGGTGAAATTCACAAATTGTTCATGGATATTATTGGCCAAGAAGGTGTTGTAGTTGAACTGCGTGGTCGATTGTTCATCGTTTGAGAAAATGGACAGAAAACCCAGGATGGGCTCATCTACCCATTGATCAGAATAGTAACCAAGCAGGGCACACAGGGAAGAAATGATTTGATTTCCTTTGGTGGAGAACATGGAAGAAGGGTAAGGGGGATTGGTGGAAGGTAGTGGAGTGGATGTGGGAGAAAAAGCTCGAATATCTGAGCTCTCTGAGGGGAAGTCATTTTCTGATATAGCTCGGTGAGGAATTCTACGTTGAATGGGGATGCAGATTCCGCGCGGGTAAATTGCAACATCTAGTCAATATCTTCAGGGGTGATGAAGAAAAGGACGTCTCCAGATGAATAAATGATGGCTTTCTGGTCGGGGATGTAATGGGATTGGCATTTGAGGGCGAATTCTGGGAAATGATGAATCTGGGGAAAGAGATACAGGGGAAAATTGGACTCCCAAAGTCCAATTTTGTCGCTTTGGTCCAGGAACACCTCCCGGAGCCATGACTTCAGATTAGAAAAATCAAAACTGCAGATAGTATCTGCTATCAATTGATCTTTATCAACCAAGGGAATTTTATCCAGGTCAACCGGAGGAGGAAGAAAAGGATTCTCTTCTTCTTCCGCTTGTCTTGTCTTTGACACCATTTCAGCAACTGTACCTGCAATAAACAGTACGTTAGTGGGGTAAACTGGATTGTAGGTGAATGTGATGCGGAAGAAATGGAGGAATAGGAGGTTCTGGCGCGACAGATGGATAACGAATGAAAGGTGAAACGGTAGTTTTATTTAAAAAAAATTGGGGTCAGTTGGGCACGGGAGATAGGTCAGCAGGATAACGGGTATGTTATCCTGTAATAAATGGACAACAGGCCACTAGGGATGAGGTGGCAGATGACGGTGGCCAAAGCATACGGATGAGTGATGTGGAGGCTGGTGATTGGAGGTAAAAGTTGCCGAAGGGGGTTTGTCATGAATGGAAAGGGTAAAGGCATGACAGCAGGGACTGACAGTAGTTATGGGATGGGACTCAACCCAGGAACAAGTGGGACAAGTGGACTTAGTGGAGGATGACATCCCAAAGTGATGGAGGCTATCAGATGGCATAAGGTGAAAATACATCCAGACCAATAGGACAATGCCAACTGTAAAATGGGCCTGCTGCAAAGAATATTCTTTCCNTTGATTAAAAGCAGAACACCAAGGGTGGTCCGAAATCCATCGTGATCCATTGATCTGCGTTCTAGTTTCCTGACCGTAGATCTTAGCGTGCTCCTTAATACCAATTCTGGACCCCCCCCCTTCCATTAAAGTCAGAATGGATGGGGGGGTCTGGAATCCAATATGAACCTTAGATTTAAGCGCTCTTTTCTGAGCCATCCAGATGTGTGCCCGAGTTATTACCAATTCCAGACCCCCCCCTCCGTTAAAGGCATAACGGGCGGGGGGGGGGTCCAGAATCCAATGTGAACCTTAGATTTATGCGCTCTGTTCTGGACCGTCCAGATCTGCATAAATATTATCGCCGATTCCAGACCCCCCGCCCCCCTTTGGTTAAAAGAAGAACACTAGGAGGGTTTGGAATGCTCTGTGAGCTGTTGATCTAAGAACTATGATCGGGACCACTGGAAAGTGAATGAAACATAGGTCGGGAGCAGAAAATTCATGTGTAGGAAAAACTTAGGATTAGTGCCTTCTTATGGGTTTTTCCCAATTTTGTCATAGACACCACCAAGGGGACCTCATTTCAACTATCCTTAGGCAACGGAGACTTGATGTAGCATTTTATTCAAGTGGGTTTTATTTGGGCAAGGCAAGCAAAGCAATTAATCTACATTCTAACCTACTTTCACAAGACAAATAACCCAGATTAAACTGTTGGGTTAAGATATTATTCTTCCTAAGGGATATCTAACCAGGATTAGACAGTCTGGTCAGATTTATTCACTAATTCTATCCTAGGGGCTATCTGACCAGGATTAGATGGTTTGATCAGATGTATTCACTAAGCTAACCTAAGGGCTATCTGACCAGGATTAGACAGTCTGGTCAGATTTATTCACTAACCTATCAACATTGAAAATTTAAAAGAACTTGGTCATGCTTGAAAGGTATGACCAAGTTACTATTATTGCATGCAAGGATGATTTTAAGGATGGAAATTTATTTTAAAATGTAGAAACCTTGGCGAATCCTACTAATCCTTCATATGTCAACTATAAATGATTGGCGATATTTTTGTAAAAATATTCAAATTTCTAAGGATTTTATATATTTTTTATAAAAGTTTGGCAATTTTTTAGGTAAAATAATTTTATCCTATAGAATTTGGGCGAATCATTTTTAAAATAGCGAATCTCATTTTTGAAAAAACCATGGAAAATTAGCCCATGAGCGAAATTTAGCCCCTAAAATCATCCCTGATTGCATGGGGCTTTTTGTTTCAATTCTTTTATGCCCTCTTTTCTTTTTCTTTTTCTTTTTTCTTTTTTCTTTTCTTTTTTTTTTCTTTTTCTTTTCTTTTCCTTTTCTTTTCTTTTTTTCTTTTCTTTTTGCAAAATGAAAAATCAATTTCCAATAAGAACACTAGATACAGATAAAATCTCTAATATCCAAGTCATAAGTTGATTCCCATAATTTATGGGGTGATAACAGCGGCTCCACCTGGGGATGGTACTTGCCCTGTTAAGTGCCAAGAATCCAGTTTCTGGTCATTCCGAACATATCTGTCTAGTAGCCTTAGTTGGTCTTATTTCTCAGGAAAATTTTGAAAAACAGTGATCAACATCTTAGAGCCTTCTCTTCGGGCTTCAAAAAACTAACCGATGTTCTTTACTCAGAAAATGCAGGTAAAGACTGAAGATTAAAATGGGTATGTACAATGGAGAGTGAGTTCTTCAATTCTCTTACTGAGGTGGGACATAATATTTCAGCATTCTGCCATTCACAGGTGCTCCTGGCAGATCTGACCCATCGACATTGTTTAGCAAAAAGGCATTGTTTCCTCTGAAAGCTTGTATCATGTAGGGCCCCGTCCACAGATGATCAAATTTCCCATGCTTTTCCTTGTCCTCGGTCCTAGCATCCCATCTCAACACTAGGTCTCCCAGCTCAAAATCATCCTCCTTGGTTCGTTTGTCAAAGATCTTCTTAATGTTCTCTTGGATGACCTGTGTTTTGTTGAAAACATCCTCTCTAATCTGTTGTAAATGAATCATCTGATTGATTCGTCTCTAGGATTCATTTGGTTCAGCTTGCATCTCTTGAAGTAACTTCATGACAGGGACTCCCAAAGAAGTTGGGAACACATCCTCAGTACTGTAGACCAGCTGGTATAGTGACATACCAATTGACCTTTTGGTGGTCAGTCTATCTGCCCATAAAGCAAATACTAGCTTATCATGCCATGATTTTTTATTCTCCTGCAATGTTTTCTTGATGATATTTACCAAAGTCTTGTTTGAGGATTCTGCCAACCCATTCCCCTGAGGGTAGTAGGCTATGGAATGCCCCAAGCCAATGTGGTAACGAATGCAGAAGTCAATGAGTTTCTTCGACTGAAAGGAAGCTGCATTGTCAGTAATGATCTTTCTAGGACAACCAAAACGAGATAAAATATTATTTTCAAGAAATTTGATAATAACAGAGTCAGTGGCTTGCCTGCTTGGTATAGCCTCGATCCATTTGGTAAAATAATCAGTGGCAGTAAGAATCCATCGATGTTGGCCTGAAGACGGAGGGTGTATTTCTCTAATGAAATCGAGTCCCCATTGTTGGAAAGGAGCCTCTACTGAAATTGGTTTAAGAGGTAGGGGAAGGAGTTTCCTTTTACCCTCAAACAGTTGACACTGGTGACATGCTGTTATTTTCTGATGTACATCTGCAAACAAGGTGGGCCAGTAAAATCCAGCTCCGAGTATTTTGTTGGCTGTAACCTTCCAGTTCAAATGGCCACCACATTCTCCTGCATGAAACTCCTGCAACACTTTATCAGCTTCATCTTTCAGTAAAAAATTTAAAAGAATACCTGCAGGGTCTTTCCAATACAAATTTCCTTCTAGAATACAAAATTTCAATGCCTTCAACTTTAAAAATCTAGCTTTAGTTTTAGTTAAACCAGGGGGAGATTGTAAATTTTGTAGAACAAAAATAAGGTCTGCATACCATGGAGAGTTTAGAAAAACCTCTCTAACGTTTGGAGTCACCATCTCGCCCTGTTCATCTGCAACATCTAGAAAATTAATGTCAAGATCCTGAAAGTTTGATTCAACCATCAATTTGGCAAGGCCTTGGCCTTTGATCAGTTTTGTGGGCTTAATTTCTATGTCATATTCTAGAATAACTGCAATCCACTTTCCCCTTCTCCCATCAAGGCTGTCTTGTGTCAATATATCTTTTACTACCGCATTTGGAACATAACCTATGATGTGGGAATTGAGAATATAGACCCTGAAGTCTTTTATAGCTTTTACCAAAGCAAAAGCCTGCTTCTCCATAATATTGTAGTTCAGTGCAACATCTCTTAAAGCTTTGCTGAAGAAAGCTATGGGTTGTTCATACCCTTCACTATTCTTCTGCAGTAATACAACTGCTATAGTATGTTTAGATGCGAAAGAAAAAAGATAGAAATCTTTAGTGAAATCGGGACTAATCAAATCTGGGGCTTCTGTGAGTGCTCGTTTGACCTGTTCGAAGGATTGTCTGGACTCAGAGTCCCATTTTATTTTTGCTTCCTTTTTAAGCATGTTTGTAATGTTTCGGAGGAGCTCGTCTAGATTAGGAATGAATCTTCGAAGAAAGTTGATTTTCCCTATAAAAGATTGTAGTTCTTTTAGATTTCTTGGGTGTTCTAACTTTAGTATGGCCTCTATTCTGCTGGGGTCAATTCTGATTCCCTCTTTTGAGATGATGTGTCCCAACATTTTTCCTTCTTCTAACCCAAAAAGACACTTCTTTGGATTTAAATAAATCCCGAACCTTCTACACTTTTCGAAAACTCGTCTAAGGTGTCGCAGGTGTTCATCGTCAAATTGGGAAAACACAGTCACATCATCTAAATAAACGACAATAAAATTTCCTGAATCTTCTACGAAGGTAATGTCCATTGCCCTCTGGAAGGTGGCTCCTGCGTTCATCAGACCGAAAGGCATCTTCACATACATGAAAGTGCCCCATGGTGTGGTGAAAGCGGTTTTTTCCTGATCATCTGGGTGAACTAGGACCTTGTTGTAACCCGAGAAACCATCTAACAGAGAAATTCGACTGGACCCAACCACTCTTTGCAGGAGGTGATCCATTTTGGGAAAGGGGTAATTATCCTTCAAGGATGCTTTGTTCAGATTACGGAAATCTATACAGAGTCTGATTTCACTAGTTTTCTTGCGTGTAGGGACTAAATTAGAAACCCACTTAGAGAAATAGAGTGGGACTATGATCTTGGCATCATACTTTTTTTAATCTCTTTTTCTATCAAGGGAAGCAACTTGGGATTTATCTTCCTAAGTTTCTGCCTAAATGGTTTATGGTCTTCCTTTATGGGAATCCTGTGTTGTATGATGCTGGTATCATAGGCTTTCAAATCTTCATAGCCCCAGGCAAAAACATCTGAATATTCTTTGAATAGCTCAATGTACTTAAGATTTTGTTCTGGGGGTAAATATTTGGACAGTTTAACCATCCTAGGTTTCTCTTCAGTTCCTATATTGCAGTCTTCTACCTCTTGCCCATGGGATTCTATTTTTGGTTTCTTAGCTACATCGTCATTGTCAAACAGATATTCTAAAGGGACAAGCCCTCTAGGTAAAATATTGATTTTCAATTGTAAAACTTCGACATCCATTTGTCATCCCCTAACTCTCCTGAATATACTGTATCGTCTGTATCTACTGTATTTACAGTATTAACACTATCTATTTCAAACTCAGAATTATTTACATTTTCGTTTTCATTTTCTTAATCTATGCTTGTACATTCAAAATCATTCTTGCATTGGAGAAAATACTCTATCTGATCGTCATTTCTAAACACTTGCCAGTACCTGATATTATCGGGTACTGTCGGTCTACATTTCACTTCAACAGTGTATGGGCGAGTTTGGCGAAAAGGAATCTTGCAGGAAGCAGCTGACATAGCTAACCCGTCGGCCAGAATATTCTGTCCTCTCGGCATTACTTGCAAGTCAACCTCATTAAAACACTTCAAAGCATCAAGAATAGCATTCCTGTAGGCTCTAAGGCGTGGGTGTTTAGCAGCATACTCACCTTTAATTTGTTTGATTATCAATTCAGAGTCACCCCTTACCATTATTTGCTTAGCACCAACCTTTTTCAACAGCTTCAGACCGAGCATTAAAGCTTCATACTTAGCAATGTTGTTAGTGCATTGGAAATTTAATTTATAGGAATGATTTTCTGAATACTTGTTTCGATGGTTATGCAGCCAGACTCCAGCTCCTGGTCCTTCTTTACTCACAGCTCCATCAAAATCCATACTCCAGAAATCAGCAGGGAACTCTTCAGTGATTACATTTTTCATCTTTGCTGCCTCACTGTTTTCTGGACCTTCATCTTGGCTAGCTACCCCTTCCGCCAGCTGAATTTCTGGCTCTTCGGTATCACCATCATTATACAAGATGAACGAATCTAAATCGGAATGAGCAGAGTAAAGGGGGTAATTGTGAGGTTTCTCTTGACTGTTGACCATATACTTCATCAGTGTTTCTCTGTATAACCTCCTCTGTTGCCCGAACACTGGTATAGTGGTGTAAGACATATCCAGCTGCAAAGTTCCTTTCAACTTAGCTCCCCAAGACCGGGATAGCAACATACCATACTTTGGTGGGATATCTGTAACTACAACATCCATTACCATGATTTTCGAAGGGATCTGAACCAAGGTGATGCAGATGTCTTTAATCAAACCAATACATTTGACTTTGCTGGAGTCAAATGAGTGTAGATCTTTGTAAGGCCTGGTAACCTCCAATCCTAGTTTTTCCATTACTGCTTTAGGCATCAGATTATGTGAGGCACCTGAGTCCATCATGGCATTATGTAATATATGATCATGTATGTTCAAACTGATGTAAAATGGAGCTACATCACCGGTATCGTCTCGACCATCTACTTCAGGTCCAAAAAGGAGTTTGGGATGATCGTTAGTGAGGTTCACAGTGTCTGAATGTGTCACTGATCCAATAGTCAAGGCCTTGGTGCCTATATCAGGTTCAATGGCTAATGCTTTTAGTACCTGTGAACGATAACCACCTCTGCTCATCAACTCTATAAGTGGGATAGAAATTTTAATTTTGGCCAATTCTGCCTCCAGGCTAAAAGGCGCGGGAGTTCGGGTCTGACTCGTTGATTTTGGTTGATCCAACATATTCTTCCTCTCAGAAGTAATGGGTGGATTAACAGGTGACACTTCGGGCTGCACTGGTCTTTTCAGTATGGTGATGTTTTTCTTCACCGGGGCATCAGTTTTACCCTTCTCAGAAGATTTTTCAGCAGTGGTCTTCTCAGGAGTTTTTTCAGCGGTAGACGGCTCAAGGGTTTTCTCAGTCTCAGCTACCTTCTACGTTTCGGTCTTCTTTTTCGAGGAATTTCCTTCTATCTTCTTAATTCGCAGATTGTATTGACGGTGCACCTCCAAAACAATGTTTTCAAAGGCCTGTTGTTCTGCCTCCTCAGCTTCCTCACTTACCTTTGTTTGATTTAGTAGAAAGAGTTCCTGCTCTTCTTGAGTAAGGAAAATTGCCTCATTGTCGTGAATGCCCATGAGGTTGATATGAGTGTCCTACAATTCCTCAATTACTTCCCCTCCTTCATCAGCATAGTTTTCTTGCAGAGGAGGTCTAATCGGCTGATCAGGACCTCTCTGATCCCTTTGATTTCTTTGATCTCTTTGCCTGATTTGAGGAGGGTTTCTCCTAAAATTGGGGTTTTGAATCTGAGGGACAAGTGTGTTGTCTCTTGGAGGATTTCTTTCTGACACAGTGATCCTTTCCATCATTAGTTCCACTGCCCTGGTCAAAGAATCTAATCAGGAATCTGTGGCTGACGTGGAAGGTTCTTCTTTGATCGTGACTCTCCTTTCTGTCCTTTGATGTGCCCTTTTCACCAACAGATTAGCCTCCACACTAATAGCACTTTTCTTCATGTCTTCAAGGGTAGCCGCATTCCTTTCTCTTAATTGGTAAGACATGTCAGCATCGAATCCATCAGGAAATTTAATCAATGCCAAACCCTGGGGAGGTTTGATTTCGGTTGGGATTGCATTATACAAGTTGTTAAAACGGGTGCAATAGTCTTGGACAGTT
Organism: Picea sitchensis; assembly: GCA_010110895.2. Lineage (NCBI taxonomy): Eukaryota > Viridiplantae > Streptophyta > Pinopsida > Pinales > Pinaceae > Picea > Picea sitchensis. Next base: position 19,398 of record SNQJ01S0119177.1, read on the forward strand.
TCACCTTGATTTCTTTTAATATTTTCGTATTTAGACAGTATTTGGAGAGGGTTTTTCTTTACCTCCCATCTGTCAAGAAAACTTCTCTGAAACGCGACAAGGTCAATAACTGAGGTGGCAGGTAAAGCTTTGAACCATTTTTTGATGTCCCCTGTCAGACTCTGGGCAAAAAGTCTCATTTGAACGTCGACTTCATCAACTTCTTGCAAATCAAAGTAGTCATTCATTTTATCCACATGGTGTTGTGCACTTAATGTTCTGGTTGCATCGAACTGTGGAAGCCTAGTCTGGTAGTCTTGGGGCATGGCATGTAGTGGTGCAGCCAACACCAAAGGGGCATATCGAGCTTCCATGACGGGTGGAGGAGGTGGGACGACGACCTGGGTGGTTGGAGAGGTAGCGATGAAAGACGAAGTCGATGAAGGACTGGGCAGAGTAGAGGTAGTGATTTGTAGTTTAGTCGTAGGAGACAAGACTTCGGGGGTTCAGGGTTCAACACAGTTGGGTCAAAAACGAGCTTAGACACAAAGGTTTCAGACCGTGTTCTAACAAGGTTTTGTGGCACAATAAAATCAAGATCAGGGTTTTGAAAGATATCTGGTTCTCCGGAAAAGGAAGGAGACTTATGAAGAGGAGTATAACTCGCTGAACTGGTAGCTAAGGTCTTTCGCCTCAACAACTGCTCGGGATTATCTATCGCTGTGGGGGGTTCTGGGTCTGGATGAGATCGAGTGTGAACTTTCTTGGGAGCCAGAACTCTTTTTGGTTATATATATATATATATATATATATATATATTTTTTTTTTTT
>SNQJ01S0119178.1:32467-42847 GCA_010110895.2 Picea sitchensis
AGTCGGCCTATTAGGACCATGAGCATGTAGCGTTATGAAACTACCATCTATTTGGTCACCAAACCAGGGTAGTGGCTCTTGGTGGCATATCCAAGAGAAAGGGGGTCTCATCACGATCCAACCTTCTCATCTTCATGAAATTCTCGTGGGTAACGTTTTCACCTCTGGTAACCAAGCTAGGACAGTGTCCCCCAAATCTTCCCTTGAAAATTAAAAAGACCAAAAGAAATAAGACTAAGAATAAAAGACATTGAATGGGGTAGGAAACAATGACATCCATGATAAGGTACAACTCACCCTCTACAAAGGCACCCACAGGGAAGACCTACATTTCCATTTTATCACTACACCATGCGCCCAAACATTTCCCCACGCCACACACACTTACATAACTAGATTGGTTCTCACTTGGGAAACACCCCAAACTTAGGGAGGATTAGCCCAATATGACATCTTGAAACCTTCTCCAAACCTGACTTGTTAAATTGTATAACATATTTGAGAATTTGTCTGGGTAAAGGGGGGTTTGATGTACATGTTTGGATAATTTGATTATTAGATGTGATTGACATTGCTATGATCCCTGTGACTTATGGACCCCTAGAGGGTGTACTTGTTTTTTCTGCAAGACTTTGCTCGATGGACAGGTACATATGGGGGAATGATTAGCTCAGACCTCCATGGGGATGAAAGCCCATAGATGGATGTTGTGACCCCAGCAGGGGGAGAGGGACACTAGATGCTTGCACCAATAAGAAAGAAGGATGTTTCACTAGGGACACTCCGACAGACCTAGACCCAATGGGGTCTTTCCTTTCCACTTGGACGTTGACCCTTGAGAGCACATGACATCATCATTATGACATTGACATCATCCATAGTTAGGGTTTTCACTTATGAGGGAAGTTGTGTGCTAGCTGGAACATATAGCATTATTTAGGGCCTTTGGAGGTTTAACGTCCTACATTTGAGGCCTAGTGTTCCACCCTAGGGGCCTAACGTCACCCTAGAAGGGCATGATGTCACCCTTGGAGATGAAATTAGGGTTTAATTAATGTCATTTATGTAAAAACTGGATTTCAAATGTAATTTGGCCATGTCAGCCTTTTTATGACCTAATTGTAATTAAAGGTTATTGATATTGTATAAATAAGAGAGAAAAATCTCATTTTAAGGATCATCTCGCATCATACAAGTGTGTGGTCTGAAACTCGGCCCTCTTCTAGGGTTATTGGCTGAAATTTTTGGCACACTTCTCTTGGAGGCTAAAATTTGGAACTTGGATCATTCTTGGTGAAGTTACTTGGCATTTATAGGGTTTTATGGCTTGATTATTCTTGGTGAAGTAAGTAAATATGAAATTTTTCATTTTATTTGAATGGTTTATGGTAAAATTTGTTTATTCATGTTAAATATTATGAAATTTCTTGCTTGACAAACCCTAGGAGTAAATGACTTAATTTTCTACTTCTTTACTCTTCATTTGCTAGACCTTGCCAAGAGGATTTTGACCTAGGTAAACTTCTAGAGCCCTAAATACTAACACTTTAGAAGTCATTATCTAGTCAATTGTTGCTTCTAGTATTTATTCCATAGTCTAAGGAAGGAAGATCTTACCAGAGCCTAAAATTTCCTACACTCTAGTAAGTTTATTCTTAGGGTTTGGATGTTGAGGCCTTGAAAAGAGAACACCTCTTTTATCCATCTCTTATCCTTAGGAAAGTATTATCATTGTGTCATTTATTCCAAGTAGAAAATCCTCATCCATAGACTCCATTACCTTGTAAAGGCACTAGTCCACTCACTATAGTGATTGATTGATCAAAACAACTCTCAAACAATCTTCCTTGAAACATTTACTAACTTCTACTAACCTTAGACTAGACTAATCCATTGATTTACTTGTTATTGTTGCAAAACATTGCTACTTCCATCTTACAACAACAAATTCATATTCAAAAGTGACATTAAAAGTTGATTAGATATTGCAAATTTTGCTTCTGACAAGTTGTTATCATTTTGTCAACTTAGAGCTATATTTTCTTGTTAGTTTCAAGCATTATTGAGGCATAATTGTTGTGGTTGTTACAAAATATTCATTGTTGTTATAACTAATTACTTTGCTGCAATTTACATCAGCTTACTTATTTTTCATATGTTTATGGTATTATGAAGCAATAATATCATATGGTACTTGGAAATTGCACTCTTTTCTATGTGTTGTCTTGTTCTGGGTAGGTACACCTTATTTACCTTTGCTTCATCTCTATAAGACACCAAAGAACCTCTGACTTGAGTAACCTGTTAGAGGGGTGAGACTTTCTCATATCTTTTACCTTAGCCTTCTCAAACCCTCAGTTTACTGGGGATTTCTCCCTTGGGGTATTGTGATATACTCCTAAATAGAAAGGGGTTTCCTATTAAGGTGATAGTGAGAGGTCACTCTCTGTTATGAAAATATTGCTTCCACTTGACTTAGGTTTTGGGAAAGTACAAATTGTGCGATAACAGGAAGTAGCAGGGCTCTTTGGACACTCCAAGTCGTTTGAACATATATGGAAATGTAGATAAATAAAGCCTCACATTGGCAGAAGAGGTGGTTTATACCAGCCCAACACACAACTTTATATCTGTAGAGAAGGACACCAGGGTAACCCCAGAACAATGGTAAAGAAGAGGTGACATTTTCCCTTTAAAGAGAGGTCATTGGGCCTCCTTATAGGTCTAATGATTGATAGGGATTTTTATAACATGAATGCATTAAGACATTGTGTTTGCGGCAATGCAATCAATGAAAAATTGTAGACTTCAAAAATGTAAATCAGAGACAAATCAACAAAAGCCAGTTGATTGCACCTTCTTCTTCATCGTGTATTCACATGTGAGGCTGTGGATAATGATTCAACAATATAATTATTAGGTGATGAATATTCTAGTTAAGTTTCAAACAACGTTTAGGGCATCCACTAAGGGAAATTAAATTTGTTTCATATCAGGGACACCTCAATATGCCATGGGTTAGATCAAAGGATAAACAAATAAAATAGATCCAAATCCTCATTAAATGCCAATGATTGAAGATATTCAATGGAAGATAAGTTAACATGAAAAATATGAATACAAGATATATTGTTGAAGTTCAAACACTTTGTATTCAAGAGTAAATGCGACGAAACCCTATATTGAAAAATAAAAAAGGAAAAGGGTAAAAAGGTAAAAAAATGTTTTTTTAGTGTTTTTTGGTGGTTGAAAATGAATGAAAGACCAATACCTTCGGAGGGCTATGGGATCACTAGATCAAATCCAAATAATGTCTAGGGTTTCATATGAGGAAGTTTTGATGGCACCTAGAGGATTTCCCCTCAAGTGCTACCTAGTGTTAGTAGGTTCCCTTCAAGGTTGGATGGGAGGATCGGTCCATGAAGAATCATTTCTCGATACTAGCAAGGTGAACTCAAAGGTTGGAAAAGAAAAAGGATAGAGCCATGGGATGTCCTACCTTAATGCATGAACAAATAACTTTAATGATCAAAAGGGAAGGTGAGAGAACTTACCTTGAGAACTCTTCCAAGTGGAGAATTATGCACTTCTTTGGCCTTGTAGTAGCCTTTTTCTTCCAAACTTCTAAGAGTGTTTATTTAACCCTTGAAAAATAACTAGAAAATATTAAGAATAGAAATGGATACTCAATATAACTCCTTATACAATCTTCTCCTTAATATCCAACGATTTTAAATGGATGAGTCTTCCTTTTATAGGTGAAGATCCTCCTCAAATACAATACAATACCATGTGTTAGCTCAAAACCATGAGCTCCAAAACCACTAGCTCGATAGAACCATGGGAAAAATACAAAATAATAAAATAAATCCCAATAATATGCTCATCAAGTGAGATTTCCTTCTAAAATAGGTCATTGTACAATGTAGAAACCACAAGTGTGGTCAAGGAGGAATCCAAAAGGTGTGTCTCTCAAGAAAGCTGCCAATGTCTAAGGAAATGTTCCAACCAATTCAAGTCTAATGGTCCAACGTCCACTTAGAAGCCTTCTCAATCCAAGGAATGATCCAAAAGTGGAGAAACGTCCTCAAGAAGGATGAGGTCACCTCCACACTTGTGAGCCATCCAAACACAAAAGTCATCCCATGCAGCAAGTGTGGGCTCAGGAAGGCTAGAACATTTCATGGAATTCTCCAATAGATATGCCACATCACCAAGGGGTCCAAGTCACCATGTGTAGTCACCCTCATAATGTGCAATCACTCTCTCCAATGCATTAATTACCCCCACATGTGTTACAAAGGGAGTAAATAATGCATGAGCATGCATGAAACATCCATATGAGAAAAAAAGGTGCATATAAGTGGTCCACATGGCATGTGTGATGATATTGCATCCCTGTCATGGCCTAATGCATTGTCATGAATCTTAATACAATGACATGTATCTTAATGCAGTGCATAGATCCCAAGGAAAATGTCACATATCCAAATCTGTAGATATGGCCATATATGAGTACATGGATCCATAGGAAGTGTCATGGATCTTGATGCATGGTACATGTATCTCAATGCGCAATACCCACTTGAAGTGATGGGTCTAGCCTCTTAGAAATTCATTAATTGGTAGCACCTGGTCACATCTCTTAGAAAAACATAACAAATGGGGTTAGTTTTAATAATTTCCCAAGTCTTACCAAGGGGAACAATATTTACCCTTATACATGCATCAAATCCTAGGAAAACCCATATTTCCTAAGTACCTAGGTGAAAGATAGGAAATAATGAGTAATAATGATGAAATAGAAGGGGGAATGGGTTCATGTAATGACCATCAAAGTCTTAGACATGCATTGGTTTTATTATTCATTAATTTATTCGTCTAGCTTCATTTGGCTAGGAGTTTTTCTTATAATAGCCTTTTGGAGGGAGCTTAGCATTGAGTTACCATCCTCGACATTGTTTCTTACTACCCCTTTAAGCCCTTTTCTTTAAATGTTCATTTTATTGAACAAGTCTAATTTATTTAGATATTCATAGACAAACCATGGTCTAGGGGCATTGGCCTCATATCAAGGGGAATTGTTGAAGCTTAATATTTGGTTTTTAACTTTGGCTCTTCACCTCTTAGCCTTAGTGGCTCTATTGATTCAGGATTTAATTCTAACCTTTCCTTTTGACTTTTGAGAAATCATATATGACTAGGATGAGTTTTTTTTTATGTGGATGGAATGAATGATACCGGTGAGGTGGAAAGTGGTTAGCATGATTGGGATATGGATAACGCTATCTAGCCTAGACATCTAGTGGTACAATTTAAACATGTTACCCAAGGTACTATGTGGCAAGTAATAAAACTATGTAACATTATGCAATGTCAATAGAAAATTGTTAAGTGTTTACCACTTTGTGATGAGCTAAGAAGTTATATCATCATGTTCAAACATGTATTGATACATGGAATGTCAAATGAAGCAAACCTGGAACCATACCATGCCATATCACAGTGCATATGTCATATGAGGAACGAGTATAAAAATGAGCTACACCACAATTGAGCTAGCACAATCATGTATCCGATGGAGATCAAGAGGAAGTATGTTTGGATCCGACGAAGATGATCATGACACCTTATGCAATCAACAAAATAACACCTTTTCTAGGGTATCCAAAACATTTTCAACCTTGAAGGGGTTGGTAGGTCATACAAGACACTGAAGTTGGGTGGAATAGGTGCCTAGTAAATGGAAAGGTTACTCATCCTTTAAGACCATGATGTTTGATTGGTTAGTGCTCAACTAGAGCCTAGCAATTAAAGAGAAAATTGGAATAATATAATGGTCATCGAATTGTTTGTCAAAAATTAGATATTGTTTAACCTTCATTCCTTTTGTAATCCCTCTTAATTGGAAATGACTCATCTTGGAAGACACGTGGATGGTCAAATAATATGGCAATGAAATTTGGAACCCAAAAATGTTTGACAGGATTTCCTTATTATGAAAAGAAGATTTCGAGGCACATTTAATGGAGATTCTTCTCCCTTTCACCTGGGAAGACTAGAGTGTTTAAAGTAGAATTGAGAACTCATGTTTTGACTAGAATCAAAACATTCCTAAGGATGCAGACTCTCTAAAATTAGGGAGACTATAGTATTCAAAGTATAATTGTTAGCGCAGGTTTAACAAGAATTATAAATTTTCATAAGGATGTAGACTATATTTAGATTTGGGCTTGGCACCCCCCACCCCAGGGGTAACTAAGGAGATGATGTCTCCAGGCCCGTATGTAGAAGACATGGAATGTCAAGAGCCAGATGACCAACCTAGCCCACATTGAGAAAAAAAATCCCCTCATTTTCATCGCACATCACCATTATCAACAACATAGCAGTGTCCACCACACCAACCTGGCCCAGAAAGGACAGTGGGTCTTGTTTCATGAGGTAACAAGTCTGATACTATGGTAAGTGTCAATTTAATAATTGAAGCATTTGAGCATGTTGCAAAGGGTCCTTTCTTGATTATGAAAATGTTTTCTTGGAAATTATACCTTTTTCATTATTTCACCTTGGTGGTTGACATGATTTCCTCATAAGTGGGTCACCCTCAGGGAAAGGGTTGCTAACGGGGGTCTCCATGAAGGGTCATTGTACCATTCTCACTCATACTTACCAATTTCTACACTTCTTCCCTTTTGTTTCCTCATCTTTTGGGTTTTTGGGTTTATTGACCCCAAGAAGGGCTTGTACCTCATTTTATGAGAAGAAGAGGATAAAGGCCTAGAGGTGTTGTAGCTAAAAAAAAGTCAAAATCCATAGCGAATCCTTCTAGATGTTCTCCCTAAGGTACTGAGAGAAATGAAACACTTCTCCATAAAAATGAAGGTCCTTTAAAAGAAAAATGAATAAAAATTTCCCACTTGATGGGGGAATGCATTGCGGTGTATTTTAATTTCCAATGCATATGGAACTCAATGTATTCTAACTTCAAGTGGCACTGTGGTGCTCCTTTTCTTTTCCTTCACATAGCACTCAATGTTTGGACCATAAAAAATGAAAGGAAAATAAAGGGATTGGAAATATGTTTCATTGCAAATGAAGGGATGCAACACACCCTCCACAAAGGCACCCATAAATGAGACAATATGAGCCCTTGGTATGTTAAGAACCATGTTGAGGAAAATATATGAAATAATATTACTCAATCATTTTTAGATCTTGCTTGGCTAAGGAAATATAGATGAGAATATCATCCTATGTTTATAGCCTCAAAATTTGTTTCCTAATCCACAAGTATTAGTTACAAGGGCTTAGTTTGCTTTTTCATAAATAAAAGATTGTTGTAAAATTCAACATTTTTATATAATTTTCTGAAATAATAGATGCAAAATTAAATGTGGAGACACAATAAAAAATATCAAGTCACATATTAACACAGATGAGACATAATAACAATCGCTTATTTCATTCCAAGAAATCAAAAGAATCGTTCTCTCTACAAAAATCCTTGAGGGAGTTTGGACCAAAGTCAAACTTAGATGGTGCCGATGAAAACCATACAAAATGAATTTTGACCAAAAGTAAAAAAATGAACTTTAAAATTTGGATTAGCTTGCCATAGATTGCTTCCCACTCGACTCTACACAATATCCTTTATCATTCATGAAATTTAATTCATAAACAGACAAGTCTACACATACTATCAAAGATAGATCAACACCTCTGAAAACAAGTGTCTGAATGATGTAATTCAACCTTGAATCTTKTTGTCTACAATAGGACCCTKCTGTCATAAAAGAGAATTAGGATTTTAATGAATTAAATAATAAATGAAAACTAAACTATCTCAATAAAACTGAAGAGAAGACCTTAGTATGTTTTCTCCTTCTATTCTCCTCTTGTTCTTCCTTATCTTTTTGCCTTTAAGCAATCAAAATTAGTTGAAGTAGTTCAACTACCTCTTTTAGTTAAGTTAACTAAAACTCAACTCACGTTTAGTTTAGGGGAAGAATTAATATAATAATAAGGGTCTTTAATAAATAATAACTAGTAGGTGGGACCCCTTGTGACTCCCTTTAGTTTCTTAACAAAAGTAAACATAACTAGTCAATCAATAAAACACATCCCTCCTTGTGGATCCCATCATCATTCTCATAATTTGAAAATTAAATATCAATGATATTTTAAACCATATCCAAAAAATATAATATCCAAAGTATCCAAAATAGTATGCTGTCCAAAAACTTCAGTAATCAACTGTTCTCAACAATCAATAATAAAATGTACTAAAAAATCATATTTTCCACTTTGGGAGGCAATTTTCCCTTTGTTGTTGTTGTCTCCCTTTGAATTTTCTGAATTAGCCTTAGGCTATGTGGAGCCTTTAGGCTTGATCTCACTGATAACATGAGAGCAGTCATCTCTCAAGTGCATGTGAGATGAAACATATTTGGCTTAATCACTTGAGGGAGAGGAGGGGGTAGCAACAAATTTTCTTTTATCATGCGTGTGGTGGGCTTCAGTTTTGAGTCTCTTTATTGCATGAGAAGACTGTACCGGTGAGTGTGCAGGGAAAATTTGTACATTTGGGTTAATCGGTGGAGGAGGAACACGTAGAGACAAATTGGGCCAGCCACGATGTTGGAGACTGCTGGGTGAACAATCTCTTGCCATCCGTCATTTTCAGAGACTTTGGGTTGTAATGATACATGAGGGGGGGCATGGATACTAGGGACATGTTGGGGTTGGAAGGGAGGCCTTTCTGTCCTAGGTTTGACTACCCCTTGTCCAATCCAGTTGAAAAATCCATCTTGGAAAACCATAATGCATGACGATAATAACCAACATCCATTGTCCACCAATTTACAATTGGGCCCAATTTTAAATATATATAGGTCTCTTTTTAAAACACGAACAAAATTCAAAGCATGCTTGATTATATATGGTCTTCATCATATCAATTGAAAAGATATTGCAATGAAACAACAGTCAACTAAAACATAAAACCCGAGCTTTATCATTGTGGATATAAATTACTTTTAAAACCATTGGTAACTTGTATAATGATCCAATATAATATATGAAGCGAACATCACCAACTACCCACATGCATCATTTTTAAAATTGGCCATAACCCTGATCGGGCCTAGCAAAACCACACAGTTGTTTCCAATTACAATCAAGACCATGTTGGTAAAAACACAATGAGTGAAACCATAATGAAAGAAGACAGATATCGACTGTATGCAAGAACATGTTTTCATTTGTAATTATTTAACTAATTTTATCATAGAAGGACGAGACAGAGACTCGATGAAAAACCTCCATAACCATTTCACTGATAAACCAATATTTGACAATCTAGAAGGTGCCCGAAGGGAGCAAAGATAGTTGGAAATTAAATCGGGCTCTATCACAATCAAATGCAGGGAGACAACAAGAGCGCGTTCATATTTGAACCATAACACAGATAGCTAGAGGTCTTCCGAGACTTATCAACCACATGCAAAATACCTTCAAAAAAAATACAACAATGAGCCACACACAATCTTTTTATTACTCCAAGTCCTGGACGAGACCAATGATTAACACCCGAGGGGAGCAAAGGAATGCAGATAATAACCTAGTGCACATGACACGTTCAACACTTGCAGAGGAGAGGTGAAGTTTAATTGCATAGTGGCAATTATTAAAAGAAACATAGAGATATAACAACTCTACCCATTACTTAAGAGCCGAACAACTTGACATAAACACTAGTGAGGATGCAAACATCCTTTTGACATAGCACCAATATATAAGTTGTATCAACCCACAACCATATAGACATATATTAATTTTAGGGCCACCCCAAGACTGGATCTTGGAATACTTTGGTGAAAAGACAATAAGAATGGGCCAATGACCATGACTCGGGGTTTGAATAAATAACACAACAACTGTTGGCAATCCGACTGCGACTGGATAAGGGTTACAATCATGATTGTGAGGGAACTAAATAATTGATGGTAATACACATAAAAAAACCCTCCACCATCAATACAGAGCGATATGTACCACATTCGCTTATTATTCCACAAAGACCCATCACGGTATTAAACTGACCGAGCAACCATTCAATGGACAACTAAAAAAAAAGCCCAATTCTTTTTCTTGCAATTCAAAACATTTTACAGTCATCACAGAGAGATATAACACACTTCTACATAGTCGCAATTCTTACGAGAACAAAAAATCTAAGCATCATTGAGCCATCATTTGTTCATACAACAGAGAATACCTCATGGATGGAGAGAAAAAGAATCATACATGCAACAAAACACTTAAATGGCGAGTTGGTGGAGCCTTCTTCCTTCTAAGAGCCTGAAAATGCAGATCTTC
>SNQJ01S0119179.1:0-16262 GCA_010110895.2 Picea sitchensis
CACTCGGATTCGGCAGTGAAACTATCTGCCCTAGCCATGGAATCTCGGATTCGGCAGTGAAACTATCTGCCCTAGCCGTGGAATTGGAGAAGCCATTCAGGGTTCTCATCTGCAGGGATTGGTATCTTGATTCGAAGAACTCCATTGACGGAAGCATTTCATTTGTAGAATTAGCGAGAAGGGGCATTTTTCTATTGGCACGAGTTGGTGGTTTGGATCATCTCCTTGAGCTGGGCGCAACCACTCTTCTGTTGCTGCGTGTTGACCATTAGAGGCTGAGATAACCTATTCTTAGGCGTGTTCTTGGGCGTGTTTTGTTGCTGGCTATCATTCTTCTATTACTGGTCGTTTTCCCATTTCCCCTAGCGCTGTGTGCATTCCCTTTCGTTGCTACGTGGATGTGAAGAGAGGAGTGGAGGCTGCGTGTCATTCTTGGGTGGCGTGGAAGAAGAAAAGGAGGCTGCTGCTGCTGCTACTATTCGACTCCCATCTGTGGCTGTACAGGGATCAGAGGAGAGGTCTTTCACTACATTGAAGGCTGCCATCTCACTCCAAATCAAAAACAACAATCCATTGTAAGAGTCGCCCCTCTACCAATTCGTGCGGACTGTTTTGGGTCTTTTCTGAAGGATATGAGAGCTGTGAGGATTCTGTATTACCACAACAGATATCTTCGTGATGCAGGAGAGGTATTTCACTCAAATTTGATAATAATAAACTCAGCTATTGCCATTTCATTAATACAGTCTGCGTTTGGTTATTTTGGCTCTTTAAAATGTGATTGTATGCATCATTACTTTGTGGGTTTTGCTCAATATTAAAACGCCATTATTGGTACTTCATTGGGGCGCTATAAGGGTCTAGAAAACCAATAAACAACAAACCAAACCAAGGAATATATCGCTGTCCGATCAAAATTTCACCTACAGCCATAAATACAGACGCATGCAAACTGTTTGACGAAAGTCCAACACCAAACAAGAAGGGTTTTCCCAATGTTTTCAACAAAGAATAGTTCATGCCAACCTAGTGCTGTGCTTCCAACTTAATTGCTGTGTTGAGACTCCAGCTTAATTGTTGTGTTGTGATTCCAGCTTAATTGTTGTGTTGAGATTCCAACTTAATTGTTGTGTTGTGATTTCAGCTTAATTATTGTGTTGAGATTCCAGCTTAATTGTTGTGTTGTGATTCCAGCTTAATTGTTGTGTTGTGATTCTAGCTTAATTGCGGTGATGATGTGCCAGCTTGTTTTCTGTGATGATGTGCCAGCTTAATTGCTATGTGCCAGCCTCGTGCTGATGACATGCCGRCCTCGTGCTGTGATGATGTGCCAGCTTAAGTGCTGTGATGCCAGCCTCGTGCTGATGACATGGTAGCCTCGTGYTGTGATGATGTGCCAGCCTCGTGTTGTGATGATGTGTTGTCAGCTTCGTGCTGTGATGYCAGCCTCATGTTGAAGACTCTCAGCCTAGTGATGATGTTGATGATGCTCCAACCTTCGTGCTATGATGTTGTTGTTGTTGATGATGCTCCAACCTTTGTGCTATGATATTGCTRCTTTTGATGTTGTATCARCTTTGTGCTGTTATTGATGATGATGATGTATTAGTGTTATACTAATCCATGTTGATGCAATTTATGATGATGATGCCACTTTAGCTTCTTGCTGAAGTTGATGATGATGATGCCACTTGAGCTTCTTGCTGAAGATGATGATGATGATGCCACTTCAACTCCTTGCTGAAGATGATTATGATGATTATGATGTCATTTCATCTTTCATGCCGAAGATGATGATGTTACTTTAGCTTCACACTGAAGATGATGATGATATTACCTTAGCCTCATGCTAATGAGGATGATGATGCCATTCCATCTCTCTGCTGTGAATGATGATATTGATGATGAGAAAAACTTCCGATGATTTATAGATATGCCAGTCAGTGTTCCAAGATGATGTTGATGATGCTGCCCTCTCTCTCGCCTGATGTTGTTGTAGAATACCCTTCTTGTTAAGGGGGAGTGTTGAAATATTGTAACTGCAAAGAGTATTCTAATTATTATTCATGTATTATTCATTAGATCAATCCTCTTTTGTGGATTGATCATGTCGGGTATTGTAAATGACCAAATCCCCTTTTGCGGATTGGTCAAACCCTAATTGTAATGGGCTAAATGAGAAGTCGGCTCAGCTAGAATATATTAAAGTGGTTATAACCACCCAGAATGAGAAGTCGGCCCAGCCAGTGAAAAGACCCCCCAGTTCACACGTGCCAGATTGTATAAATAAGAGAGGCTAGTGCCTCATTTACTCACTCACTTGATGATCAGAGTGCAAGTCTGGAGCTGCAGTTGGAGAAGAAGAGAGAGAGAGAGGCGCATTCTTGGGAGAGGAATTTATGTATTTGTTTGAGTTATCTCTTGGCATTGTATTGGCTATCTATATTAAGGAAGTTTTTGCTGGGTTTTCTCCCCCATGAGGGTTTCTCAGGATAAATGATGTGTCTCTTGTGATTGTGTATTTCTCAGTGATCCTATTTATGCTATGGTTATCTAATGAAATAAAAGAAACCTAATAATAGCTTAAACCTTAACAAAACCTTTCCACAAGAGAAAGTGTTTTGTCTTTTCTCCAAAAGCTAAAGCATTCCAAATTGAGAAGGGGTGGCTTTGCTTGGAGATCCTTCTTTCCCATGGCATTTTTTCCCCTTTGTCCTATCTACCTAAAGGAGGGCGCACCACTCATGGAGACTTTTGTTTGCTATGTTGGAAATTGTTTCACTTAGGGATGACATCTAAAGGAGGGAGCCCACATTGGAGATTTATCATTTTCTTACTTTCTCCCATTATACATTTTTCTCCTTTTTCCTTCTATTCTCAGAGAAAGCAGGATGCTTTCCTTGGACCAATCAGAGAAGCTCTTTCCATTCTAATCTAGGAGGTTATTTTTTGTAAACTCCCATGCTCATTCTATAAGACCTGGAGAGTTCCATTTATTGAGGTTGATCAGTGTTTTTCTCCAGTGCCCCAGTCTTCATACTTTTTGAGTCCTTTCAAGTAAGAGTGAGAGAGCATATCATTCAGTGAGTGTAATAGATCACTTTCATCCGGTTCATGTGATTTAATCCTTGAACTTGGTGGAAGAAGGCGCTGGGTAATGGTTTCATGTCTCCTGGAGTGCTTTGAACATGAAGCCAATATTTCCAAATCTTGTACACTCAGCTTTGGAATAATGGTAACAACTTTTTGGTGGCTAAATCTCATTGTATTGATGGGTTTTCTTTTGCTGGGAATTTCTGAATTGGTTGACTTTGGGAATCACTCCCGTTCAACCAATTTTCTTCCATGTTCAACTCCATTACCTGTAGGATTCAAGGCACTGGTCACTCATAGTTTTAAGAGTAGTTTAATCACTGTTTTTGAGGTTCTATATGCAGACCTGTTCTTTTTTAGGCCTAAATTTGTGGTTTTTATAGCAGATGTTCATAGAAGATAAAGTTATCTGTCATATTTTATTGCGAATCTGCACTGTATTTGCTGTTAGAATATTTAATATGCAGAAATCATGTCTGATTTTAATTTACAGCAAGGTGTTCAGCAGGTTTGAAGTTGGTTTTAACTTTTTGTAGGAAAGGTTGAAATTTTACAACAATAAAGGGATTCCCCCTTGTGGTTGGCAAGCACCAACCCAAAGTGCAGAGGGAGTGTTAATGATTTCAATGCTTGATGGGTTTTCAGGTTATAATCAGATCAGAGTCAAGGAAGAAGATAGACATAAAACTACTTTCACTACTCCATGGGGTACCTTTGATTATATAAGAATGCCTTTTGGCTTGTCTAATGCTGAAGCTACTTTTCAAAGAGCTATGGATTATGCCTTTAGAGGATTAATCGGAAAAATCATTGAAATCTATCAGGATGACTTAACAGTGTTTTCAAAGGATGGGAAGTCACATTAGCCATTTAAAACATGTTTTTGAAATATGTAGGGAATTTGGAATTTCTTTAAATCCGACCAAGTCAGTTTTTGGGGTAACAAAAGGGAAACTTTTGGGCCACATAATCTCCAAAGATGGGGTCAAGTTAGACCCAGAAAGAGTTGAAGCAATTGAAAAAGTCCCTTTTCTTATATCAAAGAAAGCTCTCCAATCCTTTCTAGGCCAAACAAATTTTGTTCACAGATTCATCTAATTATGCAGAGATAGTAAAGCCAATCTATAAGTTGCTTAAGAAAGATGTTAAATTTGAATGGAATGATGAAAGCAAGAGAGCTTTCAAAGAAATTAAAACTGCCATATCTGAAGCTCCTGTCCTGATAAGTCCGGATTATTCCAAGGACTTTCATATTTTCTCCTTTGCCTATGAAGATACCATTGCTGGTGTATTGCTTAAGAAAAATAACCAAGGCCAGGATCAGCCCATTGCTTACATGAGTAGGGCCTTGCAAAATGCAGAATTAAAATACCCCATGCTTGAAAAACAGGCATATGCCTTGGTAAAATCCCTAAAACATTTCAGAGTCTTCATTGGATACTCCAAAGTAATTGGGTATGTTCCTAATTTAGTAGTTAAAGATGTATTATCTCAGTCAGAAGGAATAGGTACAAGGGGAAGATGGATTGCTAAAATACAAGAGTATGAATTAGAAATCAAACCCACAAAAATAGTCAAGGGGCAAAGTCTAGCTAAAATGTTGACGGAGGGAAATGAAAAGGCTTTGGGTATGATTTGTCAGAATGATGTTCCAGAGTATTCCCTAAACATATTAAGGCTTGAACATGTTGAGTGGTATGCGGATATAATTTTCTATCTTAAAAACCTCACATGTCCAAGCCATCTTGTGGGTCATAAGAAAAGAGCTTTAAGGTTAAAATCATCTAAGTATGTCCTCACTAAAGATGGGCTAGGATGGAGAAATCTTGATGGAGTAATCCTCAGGTGTGTTGATGAAATTGAAGCCAAAAAACTAATGGATGAATTCTATGTTGGATTTTGTGGTGGGCCGGTGGCCACTACGCAGCTAAAACAACTCATAAAATCCTTAGAGCAGGGTATTATTGGCCCACCATTTTTTTAGATGTCCATCAGTTTGTAAGAAAATGTGAGCCTTGTCAACTTTTCACTGGAAAGCAGAAGTTAGTTGCCCTCCCTTTGCAGCCAGTAGTGGTTGAAGCACTTTTTCAACAGTGGGGTTTGGACTTCATAGGGAAATTCAAGGATAATTCAAGTAATGGTTATTCATGGGTCTTAACAACTACATATTACTTCACCAAATGGGTTGAAGCCATCCCTACAAAATCGGCAACTGAAAAGGTTGTCATGGATTTTCTTGAAGACAAGATAATAACTAGATTTGGTGTGCCTTCAAAAATAGTAACAGATAATGCAAAAACCTTTTGCTCAGCAGAGATGTCCTCTTTCTGTTTCAAATATGGCATTATCTTATCACATGCATCAAATTATTATCCCCAAGGAAATGGTCAAGCTGAGTTAAGTAAAAATCTAATGACCATAGTCAAGAAAATTGTTGGGGAAAACAAAAGGTCTTGGGATAGTAAAATCAAATATGCATTATGGGCAGATATAATAACTAAGAAGGCTGCAATAGGAAAGAGTCCATTTGACTTGGTCTATGGTATAAATGTTAGATTTTTGATACACCTTAAGCTTTTGGCATATGATTTACTTCAGGATTTTTCCACAGAAAAGGATGTTGTTCAGAACAGGATCAATCAGATGATTGAGTTAAATGAAAATAGAAGAGAGGCTTATGATCAGAATTGCAAAAATTAGGAAAACGTTAAAAAGGTATTTGATAAATCAACAAGATAGAGGGACTTCATAATTGGGGATACAATGTTGTTATGGGATAAAGGCAAAGAAAAACCAGGCAAGCATGGGAAGTTTAATAGTTTATGGTTAGGTCCATATATGATCCGGGAAATAGCAGGTCCTAATTCTTTCCACCTCAGCCATTTGGATGGTGAGCCCATGAATATTCCAAGGAATGGGCAACAACTCAAACTATTTTTCAAATGATGAGCAACTTGGTGTCCAAAGGGGCACCCTTTGTAACGTATCTGTAACCTTCTTCCTTTGATTCTTTCAGTTTTGTATTTGTTTCATTTATGTATATAGTTCATTGTATAGTCATTTCATTTGTATGATTGTTGTCAATAGCATTTCATTTATTGATTATTTTTTTTATACATGTATTTATGTTGGATATTGGTGAGCACTTTTGTTTGTAGATTCTGAGGTTCTCGCATGCTCTCCTTCCAAAGAGATCGAACATACGTCCCCATGTGGAGCCAGATGTGGACCACCTATTTTGACTAGGGTTCAACGTCATATACCGTGAAGATATGTACCTAATGGTTCAACTAGTTTGAAGACTTTTGGCTCAACAGGGCAAATTTTGCCCCCGACACGTCTTTCTATGTACTTGGAATGTCTGCTCCTCTACGTGGGATAATATTGTAATATGCTAGCATGAGTCAATTTTTGTCTAGTTACCTAGAACTTTATCATTAGGGAAGTCTTTTCATTGAGTGTTTTTTTTCCTCAGGTAATTAATCTTGCTTAACTGCAATTTTAATTATCCTTGAGTTTTTCACTCACATAAATCCTCCAAAGTGGTGAAAGGTGTTCTAATGATCGAGCCAAATGGATGACTAAGATTTGGAAAATGTTATAAATGACCATGCTAGACATCTCTTAGAGTCTTGCGGAATTCCGCTAAGTTTTGATAGGATTTTTTAAATAATTAAAATTTCCGCAAACTGAGAATTTTTAATTATTTTTGATGTAAAATGTAAAAATTTGGTCCTTGGGGATTTTGTGTAGGGGTATGAGTACTCAAATCAAATGGAAAATTACTCCTTACACCCTTGGACCAATTTTCAGCTCATTTGGACAAGTTTTGCTAGGTCATTGTCCATGAGGAGTTCAAGTCAGTCAAAAATCAACAAATAATTGGCTAAATTAAAATAGTCAAATTTTGTAAAAATGACTAAAGTCATGAGAGAGAATGGGAAAAGGATTCCTAATGTATTTCCTAAGTTGGGAAAGTGATTTTCCATTTAGAAGAACCCCCCTTGCTAAGCCAACAACCTAAAGTGATCATCCCCTAAGGAGAGGTGCGCCCCCCTTGCTCATGGACTCATGGGAAATAAAAATTAAAGCAAGAGGGTGGACAAAACCTTGGGTATTCCCCTCCTTGACCCTAACTTAATATTTGAGGGTTGGGAAAAGTATTTTCTCCCTTCCTCACTCACCCCTCATACCCTAGCCACTCACTAAACCCTAAAAATGCGCCCCCCTTGAGATGACATCCCTTCCTTTGATGTGTGACACTTGGAGCTCATCCAAGAGGGGTCCTCCCTCTCCCTCAACTATAAAAGAGTGCCTTCTCTCCTCATTTCATCATCTATTCTCATAGCAAGTCTATTATGCCAAAATTTATCCCATTCTTTTCCCTCTCTCTCCCATACTCTCATTGTAAATCTTGCTACAAGTATTTGTAGCAACATTTTGTGATTAATAAAGGAAGCTTTGGAGGATCTCTTGTGTGCATTGGGAGTCTTCTTGGTGCTCTTCATGGTGTTCTTGTGAGGTGATATTGTGCATTTCATTTCTTGTATTTTTTTTGCTCTCACTAGTTTAACTTGGCGACCCAAGCAAAGTATTTTGCTTGGGAATAATTGGTAGTTGTATTACTGTTAGTTTTGTGGTAGTTTCTTTCAAGTTTGGAAAGTATTTTGCAAGCTTATTAGATGCTCTCACCTCCTTGTTGTCTTGTGTAGCAAAAATATACTTATTTGCAGGTCACTAAAGGATTGGAGGGGTGAATTTCAGATTTGGGAATTCACTCATTCAACCATCCAAAGTTTCTATTGTTTTTCTCTTCTTGTTTCTACCCTTTCCTCTTATTTATAAGCAATTTTCTAATTTGGAATAGTCACTTAAACTTCATTTTCATATTCATATTTTTACATATAAATTTATGTTTTATGTGCTAACATATATAAATATTTTTTTCTAAGTTGTGTGTAGCATTTCTAGCAAGTTAGCTTGCTGATTTATGCAGGTTCTCGCCAAGATAAGGAGAGGTGCTACTTGTTTTGGCCCCCCAAAATACTCAAAAAGCCTTCTAGAGCTTGGGTACCAAACCCATTCTCATTTCTCTTCTTCTAGAGCATTGTAAGTAGCCCAATAGAGTCTCTTGGGCTTGCATTTTCACAAATAAATATAAAAATCTGATATTGTAATTAGTTAGAAAATATTGCCCACACCTTGCAAAGAGATTGGCCTATAAGCCATCGTTGCAAAATAGTGAAGGCTAGGTTTAGATTAAATTTCTTGCATTTCTTTTATTATACCCATCTTGGCCAAAACGGTAGGCTTGTCCTCCATCTTGTGCCATTGTTGAGGTTGTTCTTTAATTTTCCAAGTCATTTAAGTTATTTATTTTTGCCCACACCTTGCAAAGAGATTGGCCTAAGCCATCCTTGCAAAATCGTGAAGGTTAGTATATTTTTAAAATTATTGCAAAGTAATCATATTTGTGTTCCACCTTTGCCCCGTATTCTCTCCCCCCTTGCCACTTTGTGGATCTTGGGTAACTAAGAAAGGGAAAAGGATTGGAGGTTAGTTTAATTAGGCATCCAATTGTTATTGTTTCCACCACCAAAAATGGTGACTTGGGAGGCTACAATGGGTTGAAGTCGAAGACGACTCCAAGGCACTATGTGTCCTCCTTGCTTGAGCACCAAGCATTCTGGATTTGACCTGTGAAGCTAGGGAAGGACCTTGTTTGTCTTTCTTCTTAAGCACCCAACAATTCCAAGCAATCTCATGTTCTAAGTTACTTTCTTTCATTGTCAATATTTACATGTATTAGAGATTCTTTATTTTCGGTTGTAAGCATTCTTATGTTCATTTGGAAATAATTGTCTAAAGCTAATAATCATTTCACTATCCAATTCTTTGTGTTGATATTTCATGTTTTATTTCATGTTGTAGATATATATTTAATTGCTCATCTCAATAAGTAAACTTTGGGTATGTTTTAGGCACTAGTCTATTTTATTGTATTGTCAAATAAAAGGTTTTCCTTTCATTTAAAATTGCATTTGCATTGTCTGCTTGTCATTGGGTTGGGTCTCCTAAATAAAAAAAACCAAATTAACTCCTAGCTCATTAATCAAAACTCAACATAGTTAACTAGGGTCTACCCCCCTTGGCTTCCCTAGGCGTGAGCCTAGACGGAAGAGGTCTAGATCAAGGTGACAGTGGGTCTAGACTTAGGCTTGTGCCTCTAAGGACACACCAAGTGGGTTGGAGACTTCTCCACATTAGTAGGTGTGTATAAGGATGACAATAGATCCCACCACTTATAATCCGGCCAAAGATTTTCTGGAATGGAACGTTGTTATGTCCACTAAATATGATGCTTTAGCCTTTGATCAAGAATCAGACTTGGGAATTGGATCCCTTACCCAAGAGTACGAATGGTAAGAATATTGTTGGTTATAAATGGTCTACAAGGCCAAGTATGTTGTTGTTGGACAGGTTGACAAACACAAAGAATGGTTAGTTGCTAAGGGTTTTTCACAGTTTGAGGGTATTGATTACTTTGAGATTCTTTATCCAACTAGAATGGACTCAATCTGGATGATACTATCTATAGCTGCTTCACTTAATTACAAAGTTCACCAAATGGATGTCAAAAGTGCTATTCTCCATGGAGACCTTCAGGTGGGAATTTATATGCAACAACTGCCAAGATTTGTGGAACATGGGCCTACACCATTAGCTGATTCACTGGATTCCTTACCCAAGGGTAAGAATATTGTTGGTTGTAAATGGTCTACAAGGCCAAGTATGATGTTGTTGGACGGGTTGACAAACACAAAGCATGGTTAATTGCTAAGGGTTTTTTCACAATTTGAGGATATTGACTACTTTGAGATTTTTGCTCCAGCTAGAATGGACTCAATCCGGATGATACCATCTATAGCTGCTTCATTGAATTAGGAAGTTCACCAAATGGATGTCAAAAATGCCTCTCCATGGAGACCTTCAGGCTGGAATTTATATGCAACAACCGCCAAGATTTGTGGAACATGGGCCTACACTATTAATTTGTAAACTCAAGAAATCTTTGTATGGGCATAAGCAGGCACCTTGAGCTTTCTATGAGAAGATTCTTCACTGAAAGAATAACCCTAAAACCCTAGGTAACTTTAAATCTTGAAACCTATCAAAATAACAATCTCAAATACTAGAATCTACAAACACATACTGCAGAAAATAATAACAGAAAATATACAAAAAAATTGAACTCTTAAATCTGCATCACTGTTCTTATTAAATCTAGAAAAACAGTAAACTATAATGCTATAGCTCAAAAACTCAATCTCGCTAACCAACATAGTGGTACCCACTGGCACTCTTTTATATAATAAGAGGCCACTATAGTTGACAAAAGTCTGCCCTTATCTTTGTAGAGCACTGTAGGTAGGAAACCCTAACCCTAATCCTAATTTAGCCTAGACAAGTGCACTAGGCCTGCCTGAGTGCCCACAAGCAGTCCATTGCATGCATTAAAGCATACAAACTCTCCTAGGGATTTGTGCCATACTTGGACTCAATGTTCACCCTTGTGATTTATCTTAAAACTGGGCATGCAAACTTATAATAGAAAAATATCTATTTTTAAATCAGAAACTAAATATGGAAATCAGTGGTAAAGCTGAAAATATACTAAGAATGGCGCACACAGGCTGTGAAAGCATGCATTCACCAACTATCTTTTTACATAACTATGTTAATCTTCCATAATCTGCTGCACATAGGAACCAAGACAAACTGCTGCCATCAATGCACTTTACAGATTTTCCGAATGCGCTATACAGACCTGCAATAAGTGTGCCACCACTAGAGAACACTGTTTGAGCTAACACTCCCTCTTTAGTGATGAAAGTGTTCTCCACCAAATCCAATCCCTCCTTGAAGATCTTGAACTTTCCCTTTGACAGGGGCTTAGTCAAGATATCTGCAACCTGCAAATCTGAAGGAATGTACTCTAGAACGATTGCTCCATTCTAAACCCTTGTCCTTGAGAAAATGGTACCTGATGTCAATGAGCTTGGAGCAGTGATGGAATACTGGATGCTGAGAGAATTTGATAAAAGCTCTGATTGTCATAGTAGACCATAGTAGGCTCCAATAGCTCACCTGTCAGCTCTGCGATTAACTTGCAAATCCCATTGGGATGGCTTCACAACTAGCAGTGTGGAAGGCCATATACTCAACCTCTATTGAACTCAGTGACACTGATGTTTGCATCCTGCTGATTCAAGATATCACTTTTGAACCCAAACTATAGCTACAACCTGAAGTACTCTTCCTATCACCAGCAACTTGTACCTAGTCAGAATCAATAAACCCATGTAGCATCAACTCACCATCTCTTGCATACTTCAGATCATGGTGAACCATGCCCTTGAAGTTTTAGAGCACATGCGTTGTATCTAGTGTTGCCAACATCGCAATATTATCGTAGTTTTGATGGTCGGCGATATTATTACCTGAAAATATTGTGATATTTTCCTCTGGCGATAATATCGCGATATTTTTGAAAATAGCACGACAATATCGCGAATCGATGGAAAATGTCATCGGGCTGCAGACAGTCACGATTTTTTTTGGGTTTTAAAGTGTCATTTTGCAAACAGAGTGTGGGGTTTTGAGAGCAAGAGCCGAAAACTTAGTTTTTTTTGTCATTTTGCAAACAGAAAGAGGCTAGTAATCTACTAATTAACGGTAATATTAAATTCTTAAAGTAAAAGGATATATCCTTTTACTTAAAATTTTAACATTACCATTAATTGTTTCAGGATGTTTGAGAGTGGTTCCAACCTCATTGGACTTCATATGGAGAAAGTAGAATTTTAGGTCCCATTCAAAATTTAGCAGACTTAGTGGTTTTCTGGACTTCAAGATTGGCAGTATTGCAACATTTCCACTAGATTCTATCATGTATGAGGGTATGGAACTGTCATTTAGTCAAGAGCACCAAGCCATCTATGTACCTCGATGTTGGTGGCATTGATTGTTGAACTCTTATGTCATGACCCTAATAAAAATGTACCCTTCACTTAAGTAAAATCACTTATTAGGCATGTTAAGCTTTTTCTATCTTATTTTAATGCTTAGAGGGTGACATTGATGATGAGGATCCTAATATAGGCAATGATTTTGATGATATGTAGTTATTTGTTGTAGCATGAATTTTTTTGGACTCTAGAGGCCATTTACAGCCTCTTTGTTGATGTATTTTGGTTCAAAGATGTATTGCACTCAGTGTTATTTTGGTTATATGCACCCTTACTTGCTATTTACATGAGAAACTTTGCATATTTGTGTATAATGGTTTGGATTCATATGAATGCACATGAATATATCTTCACGGACTTCGACAGAGCGAGTTGTACTTGGCAGTAGCTCCAGTAGAGGATACTAGAGTCTAGCTCTTGCTTCTTCTACATGACATCAGAGTCCAATGCCAGCCCCAAGTCCTTCTTCTAAAGGAAAATGCATTTCTAAAGCCATCACCTTTTCCTGTAAAAGGGACAGAGGGAATCATTAGTTTATTTATTTGATTTCATTGTAGATGACTCATGATGATGAGATACATTTATTATATTTTTTTATGATATTTTGAGGCTTTAGAGTCAAGACATGATTCAGTGTTGATATGTGATGTATTCAAGTTTACTAGACATCTTATATATCAATTTTGTTTTCATATTTATGCGGAAATGCATTTATTTGATGTTGTTGATGCTTTAGATATTTAAAAAAATGAAAAAAAATGAATATTTTTGTACTTTTTTCATTCTTATGACTTTTTTTGATATTTTCCCCGATGTTTCCAATATTTTCGTTTTCTGACTCTTGGCGATATTTTCGCCAACACGATGTTAGTAACACTGGTAGCAACCCAGTGAATTTGCTTCAACTCAACCATATACTAGCTCAAAGTGTTTACTGCAAAACATATATCAAGTTCGATATTAACCAAATACATCAAAGTTTTGATCAACAGTCGATACACTGAAGGCTCAACCAAATCTGAATACCAAGTCATCATGTAACTTCAAATTTGGTATGATGGAAGTGACCAAGGGTTCACAATCAATCATTTGAAACTACTTCAGGATCTCAACTATGTACTTCCCTTGCCCAAGGAAAACCTCACTTGTGCCCTACTAAACCTCTAATTCCAAGAAATAGTGTATCAACTCAATGTCCATCTCAAACTTGTGTGCCAACTTTGTCTTGCACCCAACAGTGACCTTCTTGGAACTCACTATAAGTTTTCTTCTCCTCAATCAATGCAGGAAGCTCTTGGGACCTAGAAGACCATGCATCCTCATCAACCTTCACATCTAGGATCACTACTATCTTCCTTTGAGATGGACCATAGATTTTGTAAGCCATAGAGGATTCAATGTATCCAATTAGAATACCCTTCAA
The DNA here is from genome assembly GCA_010110895.2 of Picea sitchensis. Taxonomy (NCBI): domain Eukaryota; kingdom Viridiplantae; phylum Streptophyta; class Pinopsida; order Pinales; family Pinaceae; genus Picea; species Picea sitchensis. The sequence goes on from SNQJ01S0119179.1 coordinate 13,546, forward strand.
ACTGGAGGGTTCAAGCTTTGTTCTCTTCTTCTTCGGAAATGAATTTAAACTGGATTCCTAAACACTTGAAATAAAAAACATTTGGTTTCTCCCCTATGAAAGTTTCCCTTGGAGTCTTATCGTTAAACATTATGTGAGGACATCCATTCAGTGTGTAGAACTATCGTACAACATGCCTTTGTCCAAAGAAACATAGGCAAATCTAAGTTCAACCTCTTCGAAGAGATTTTGCAACTTGTACTTCCATGGAACAAAGTTGGAAGTGCCCTCCAACAAGTGACAATCTTGGAAACTGTCAGTGGTCATGGCAACAACTCTTCAAAAAAACACGAAACAATGAAACAAATTTGCAACCTCTCAATGCGCGGATTGCCTTTTCTTAGGCACAAAAACAACACTCCATTCCTTGGTGCAACTAAGGTTTTACACCCCACAATCCTTCAGAGGTTCAGATTTGCTTCACTTATTGAAGCTCGGGCATCCCACCTATGAAACCCTCCAACAACTTTGTCTCACGAGTTGCAATCCCATCCATACACGAATTCCTGGAAAGTTTCAGCAAAAGTGCTCTGACACCATGTTAATTTTCAAACCATGCTAAGCAGATTTTGCACTCAAAGAATAATCCTAAAACTCTAGGTAACATTAAATCTTGAAGCCTATCTATTACACCTCATATTGTATGAGGTTCCACATTGTGATTTTCATCACATTGATGGAAATTTGCAACTAGTATCTTGGAGCATTGGATTGACTTGGGGGGATACATCTTCATGGAGCCCCTTCTCTTCATGGCATCGGATTATTTGATGGAGGTCTTTGGTTGGGGGAGTCTCATTTCTCCTTGGTTGGATGATTGTGCTTGCTGGTTTGGTGGTCTTCTCACTTGTGCTTGCCTTGTTGATCACCCCTTGGTTTCGTATTGATGGTTATGGAGCATGTTATTTCATTATGATGCGGTTTTGGTATATATGCTTATCTTGGATGTGGTACTTCTTTTTCTTGGATAATGGGTCTAACCCCCAAGAGGTTAGAATCAGATGATGATGATGTTAGGAGGTAAATGTTTCATGATATCGTTGAAGATTCCTAGTGACTTGGTGTGTTGATGTTGTATTATTGGTTTGTCACTAGGAGGGGTGTTCTACATGGTCCTCTTATGCTGATGTGTGGTGGGGACATACTTGATGATTGGATTTTTAGCATTTATGTTACCCCCTTTTCTTATGATGTTGATATGGTTGGATGGTGGATTTGTTGTGGTTGTGTACTTTGCCTTGGTGGGATTTACCTAGGTGATATGACTTGACATTGTAACATTTGCTAGACATCGCCTAGGTGGAAATGTGTTTGATGATGTTAGTACCCTCATTGATGTAATTTTTCCTAAGTTGAGTTAGAGTGGCGGGGTACTACATACATCTTTGATGATCAAGCCTTTTCCAAAGGTTTTATGAGGTATTAATCGTGTTATAGTCCTTTGCTGGTGTGCCCTAGGTTCAAACCTAGGTGGAGCTTCTATTTTGTCATTGTGTTGTTATCATGGTGGTCTTTGCTAGGAGATACATCTTAATTCCATGGTACAACACTTGTTGGAGCGCACCCACCCTCATTGGCACACATGTTCATGTTGATTTAATGAGTTGGTGACTATTCAGAGGTTGGACTATGGATTTATTTGAGCATTAACCTTTGTGCACACATGTTGAGGTTGATTTAATCGTTTAATGGTTAATTTAATCTATTTTATTACCTTGGAGGTTAATTGCTTGAGCACCCTACTTTACTTGGTAGTTGTTCACACTTAGAGGGGTTATTTGGTGGTTATTTGAGGCTTTATTATGGAACACTCCTCTCTTGGTCACAGTTTCCAAGGTGTTCATGATCATTTTAGTGTTGGAGAGGTTGGCACATTCTTGTAGGGTGCACTTTCTCTTGTGCACATGGTTTGGTGAGATTTGTTGATGGTATTGGGAAACAACACATGATTTTAACATGGACTTTGATGAGTTCTAACCACCTTGGCACTTCTTCCCGGGGCACAGTTCACATGGAGATGTTATATTATTTGTTGGATGGTAGAGGTGTTAGCTTTTTAGCTCGGGAGGTTCTCCGCATGTTTTGTCTTGTATGCGGATGTTACCTTAATGTTTACATTACCAGGCACTTAACTTTGTAATAGTTTTTATAAAGTTGTTTTAAGTGGTTCTTTTATTAAAGTGACTTTTTTAATAAAGTGTACCTTATATTTTTAAAGTGACTTTATTTTCGTAAAGCACTTATGTAATAAAGTGAAATCACTTTAATATTTCAAGTGATTCATTTTGGAGGGAATGGATCCCCTTGATCTTGAAAAAGGCAAGATCTAATCTTGGCCTTTGGATCTACGGTTGGGAAGGTGAAAAGACACTTTGGGGGGGAAAATGTCATTTTCAGATTATAAAAGAATGCATTGGGTAGTGTGCAAGACATGTCGAATGTTGAGAGGACATCGGGAGGAGAGTTAGAGAGATTTTCTGAGCATGCTTGAGAGAGGAAAGTGAGCAGCAAAGAGGGCACGTTTTCCAATTCTCAATAATGATGGAATCGGGTCATTTTTCCTCTTTTATACTCATCTCTCATCTAATTTCACGTTCACTTTAATTAATTAAGTGATTTTTCCTAAGTTTTATCTTTAATAATCACTTAAGTCATTTAAAACACCTTTTTCTCCTTTT